>LUCM01002784.1:252867-270476 GCA_008360955.1 Fasciolopsis buskii | reverse complement strand
CCTTGTCTACATAAAAAAAAGCAACCCCCACGGTGGCTGTTTCTAGTAACTCTAAGGGATTGGTATCCCGCAAGAGAAGTCGCAATATTAGGTGTATCCTCGGTCAGCCAAGACCCAGTGATGAAGATTATATCCGGGTTGGAAGACGCAGCAAAGCTTTTTTAAGTGAGCAAACTTATTTAGGATTGAACGACAGATAGTTAGTGTGAAAGAGAAGAGTATGTTGCCGTCTAGGCGGGGTGAGTGGTGAGGTTGCAAAGATAGAGAGACGGTGCGTGGAGGGTTAATTGTAGTGGGAATGGTTGGGTAAGCAGATGGAATTAGTTCCATTTTAGTTGGCGTAGAACAAGATATGGCAGAAGAAGGTGGAGGTGAGAAAGGACGAGGGCATATAGCGCTTTTTATTATGCTAGCATGGGGTGACACTGAGGGGACCAGTGTGAGGGGAGGCAGAAAGGGGGTGGGTTTGGGTAAGAAAAAAGGAGTGGCGGTGGTGGTTCCGGACGGGGGAAGGAAGAGGTACTTTTCTGGCTGGGTAAGTGTGGTCAAAAAAGAGACATTAGTGGAATGAAGCACGGTCCTTATGTTTGGGTCGAGGCGCTGGTAGGCAGAGGTTGGTGGTAGTACCAATATGACGGTGGAGGTGTGCCAAATGGAGGCCACAGACAGCTGTCTTGGGAAATCTGGCGCAACAGCGAAGGACTTTGGCGGGGAACAACTGGCGCACCTCTAGGTCTTTTAAATCCACGGCGCAAGTCTGCGGTTTTCGTCCGACCCGGAAGAACTCTCGGCAGTGATCTTTCGGTCACCGTGAAGCAAACTGGACTACCGAAAACGGCGTGAATTCTACACGGTTACAAGGATAATTCGTATTTCAATTTTCACGAGCGGTTACATGATAGCAAGCTAAACGCAAAGTGCCATCCATGATTAAGTCCCTGTAAATGGTGGTAGAATTGCTTGCAGCCCATGGCTACCAGATTCAGAAAAAGTAAATAGGCGAATTTGTAGCAGGGAGGTTACTTTCTGTGCTTCCCACTACATCATTTAGCGCATGAGCCAATTTGGTTAAGCTGCATCAGAAAATACTGTTCCAGGTAGACTATGGGCCTTATGGATAAACAGGATTAAAAGCATCAAACTGAAATGGAACGTGGGCACAAGTAGACTTGCAGCTTCCGTACCACGTCATTCGTCGTTTCTGGTGCCCTGCATAAAAAGGTCAACATAAATAAAGCACTGAACAGTGCCATAAGATCGGCAGTGTAGCAGCGTTTCTGGAATTCGCAAGTCAATCTGTGCCTCTGGTGATGATCACTCCAAACTTTCTGAGAACCTGAATGAAATTCGAGGGTGGGCATAACAGAAGCGATTTAAAAGTTCGACGTTATTTGCCTCAAATGACAGGACCTTCGCTAATCTAAATACTTGGCCTAGCTTGTCAATTATCGACTCACTTCTATAAAGCAAATGAGTGGAGTCGTCGTTAATTTAGCAACCATTAACGAACACTGCCTACCAAGTTTGCTAGCAGCGGCCAGGAAATGCGCGGCCACTGTAGAACCATCAAGCATTTCTTTGTCCGGCACCTATACCTCCGACAACATTTCTCTTATGTTGCGACTTTGCCCACTCAAAAGCGATACGGAACCTCGATCGGTAGTGTGGTACAATCTGGCCACAGCAGTAACCGATCGCTGAGCAAGTTTCCCCAGAAATTTGGTACGCAGTCGATCTTTACGCGACGTTTTTCGGGTTTCTTAGGTTTCAGCACAGACTGGAGGTGCAAATACCATGAGCTTCCTCGCACGGAGGGCATAGCTACATTTTCTACCTACCCAAGAGCTTCGTAGTGACTCGTAACCTCTGAGTACCATCCCAAAAGCCGTTTGTAAGGATGAAATTATTCTTTCAAATATAACAACTTTTGATGCAAGTATGCACTGTTGTTTATAAAGTGTTCGGCCTGTGGTTGCCAGAGTAGTGGCACCCCAAATCGAACCTAAAGAATTCTTGTCTCCCTTTGCTCTGCCCCAATCTCATAAAATCGTCTCTCAATGCTTTGGTGCGACTGCGTACGGCGTCTGGAGATTACCGAATCTCTGGTCCGTACCTCCGGAACGTCTCAATTAGGTAGGGCTATCCATCGTGGGAACAGCCGTGTTTGAGGTGCGGTGGATAAATTTAAGGTGGCGGATATTATTTCCGTTAGTGTAGATTGAGTCCAGGTGCATCCATCTTTAGCAAACCAATGCTAAGGAGATTATTTCCGCATGCGAATTGAGAAGAAACGGGAAACAAGCCCGAGGTTCCGGCACTTCTACGAGATTCAGAAAATGGCGTGCAAGCGAATGACACTTCTATTCAAATAGGGTTTCGGTCGTTACATGATAAACTTAGAATGCTCCTGGAGTCAGGACTTCAGGCGTCCTCAAGCAGAGCAGTCAAAATTGTACTTTCCGTTGGGAGAAAACAGATCGACACTTTTCGACTGGGGGCAAAAACATTCGCAATCATGTGGCGTCAAACAGCAAACAAACATTCCTAACGCTAGATTTCGAACATTGATTGGGTAATGAAATATTTTGGTGCACCCATTTCGCGCAATGGAACATGGTCGTCCGCAGGTTGCTGCGCGATCACGGTTTGCCAATCTTCTGAGCAAGGGTGAGAAAGAAGGTGTAAAGAAGGTTTTCGTAAGTAGGGACATGCACAAACATGCTCACCGTGCAAGAGTCAAACTTACCTAGCTCGACAAGTTTGGCTGTTCTATGCTCCGTGATAACGACAAGTCGAAAGCAGGCAAGCGCGCAAAAAATGCAACACAGACTTGCAGACGAATATTTTCATCTACGGGAACGGATTTTTCGAGAGAGAGCAAAAAGCCTGTCACATGATACACAAAACAGACGCAGCTTAAGGGCATCAAGCTTGTCATTTGCAACGTTCCAGGCATAACTCCGGTCTTTTTCACATTCGTTTAAGCTTTATCCTGAGGACTTCAAACGATATATTTAGATTACCATTTAAAACATGGAGCTTTTGTTTAACACACTCATGGAGGCCTCATCAGTTGACGGAAATATAATGGGAATAACGGATTTTCAACCTCGTTTCATTTTGAAGTCTTAGCCACTCTTTATATTGCCTGCACTCTTATGTTGCCATCTCATGCATAAGTATATTCCTAGTCGATTTTCAATACAAAACACATACATAACTCTGTAGAATCCCGTTACCTCCTCCTACCCTCGGCTATTTTCCGTTGGTTGGGGACTTTTCTATATTGTCCTCCGTGGGTTGGTACCCCGTCGCTCATTTGCGCGCGGCTGCCGGTTTGTTTGCCAAGTACTATCTTTGAGTCTACGTCACAGTCGATATGATCTATTATGTTTAACTATAACTGGAGTAAATTGTTCTTGCCGAAGCTCGACTAGCTTCTGCTCACTCGTCTTAATTCGAAACGTTTAATAGTGTCTGACCGAGCTTTTGTCAACTTATTTTTGTGGCCCTTCGCAGTTGTTCTGTATGATAAATACCCAGTTATCTCAGCCCTTAAAATTGTTCATTTTGGAACAGCTGCAGTCCACGTTTTCTGCGTTGTTCTTGTCCGTGGTTCATAAAGTTTTACAAGGCACGCCGCAATCGCCACGAGCTTTCCTCCGATAAGGTGACGAAAATGAGGGCTATGTGTGCTTATCAATAATTTGCCCGCAATGACTATGGGTCAGGATTGGGTTGTGGTTCTCGCAGATTGAGTGTCTTTAGTACGTCAGACGCACTTTCAAAGGACATGGTTGTTCACGCTAAGGCTGCAACGTCCGTGTTCTGGTTTCAACTCTTCGTTTCGGATCAGGGCGAGGCATGTCTTATCGTTTTCTTTAAGTGAGCGCTCTTTCAATAGAGTTACGGGTTACTTGTGATCGACCACGCCCTACTAAGCGCGCGAATGTCGAAGAGCGCAATCATATGAAAAGTCTCGTAGATTTCAGTTTATGGTTCGTTATATTTGGTTGTTCTCGATGGCCTCGTTCCAATAGCCAACGGCACCTCTAGTTAACCGTAAGGCCCCATGTTGACTCATCAAGCAGTTAGCTTTCCAAAGGGCAAATTGGTCAAACTCCTGTGGGTTAGACTGTCTACGAAGGTAATGGGGTATGGTGATAACCTTGGTCTCGGTTTTTCGACTTTAGAACAGCGTGACACCGTCCTTCATAGGGATTCCGCGAAGAGATTGGTCCGTGCGATTCTTCTCTGTAGGTTAGACGTACAGCGCCTTCAGAGATGATGAACAGTAGTGCAGGCAACAAGGGCAGTACCTATTTCCTTGGACCGACGCCGTCCCAACGGCGTGGCAGTGCGTGTCGTCGATCAGTTTGTCATTCGAGAGTACCATCTGTTGTTTCAGGTGGGTATAGTGCAACGACACAGTAGTTGCCTTTGACCAAAATTAAGTTGGGTAATGTCAGTTCGTAGGCTGCACATTTTTGACCCCTGCGGTTAGCCTTTCCACTTCTTGTCCTCCTTGCATATCCATTCTCTGTTGCAATATGTAACTCGGTGCAAACGGTTTCTGTCAGTCTGGTTTGTTGCACTTTTTAACACCGAACGGCGATGAATGAGGATGAGCCAACCGTCCCAAGCGAAATAGGCTCGGTCGATGAAAACAAGAGCTGTTGGTTCTGACTTGAAAAAGTGGCTTGTAAATACGGTAATGACTACTGTTTAGCCTACTCCATGACCTGAATTGGTAATTGCCCTCCCCCCTCTGCTAGGTGTGGTCTGTCAATAGTCGCCTATATTGCGTGAGTTGTGCAGGTCGTGAGGGATGCCGAAACGTTTTGGCGGCCGCTCACTAACCATAATTAATTTTCCTCTTTATTTTCCAGTTTGTAAGCAGTGGTTTTTGGTTTCAAGGCTTAGAACGCAAAATCGATGTGTGACATACTTTTACAGCTTTTGCACTGAATATTCTCACTTTTACTTCACGCTCCCAGGTTCAGAACATTGCCGCTGCCTAATTCATTGCCCTCAGCATTATGAGTCTCACTCCGGTAGGTATAATCGGTTTTCATCTGCAATTCTGCCGTAGCTCCTCGGTCTGAATGGTTTTGGGACGGCTAATATCCCAGTTTTGGGTTTGGGAGCTCTTGGTACGACGCTGAACTTAGGTATACCGGCTGTTAGTCTACTTAATCCTCTGAAGCCCAATTATGAGCAGTTGGGTCCGGTATACAATGGTCCTGGTTCACTGCACGAGAAGAAGCCGTTTACTTTGGTACCGCTAGACTTTGAGCAACGTGGTGCCATCGATCGAGCTAAGAAGTTTGCTATGGAGGAGAGCATAAAAGCAGCTCTGGCAAAGCAGACACGTCAACAACAACTTTTGCAAACACCTGCAAATAAAAAGGCACAAACGCTTAATCTACTGAGCCGGATATACGTCGGCTCCATAAGTTATGACCTAAAAGAAGAGTCTATTAAAGTTGCCTTCAGTCCATTTGGCCCAATCCGTACAGTCACCATGAGTTGGGATGCGGCCACACAAAAACACAAGGGATTTGCGTTTATTGAGTTTGAACATCCGGAGGCCGCTCATCTGGCCGTCGAACAAATGAATAATGCGAGCCTTGGAGGCAGACAGCTTAAAGTCGGGCGTCCAAGCAACCTTCCACAAGCGGATCCGCTAATCAACGAACTGGTTACTGAGTACAAGCTTGAAAAGAAAATTTATATCGCCGGTGTTCATGCTGATTTGACAGAAGAGGATCTGAAATTGGTTTTTGAAGCTTTCGGTAAAATAATTTCCTGCAAGTGAGTTCGTTCTACTCTCTCAAATTATTTATAGATTGCCTGCCGACCCTGCGCGATCATCGAAGCACCGTGGGTTCGGCTACATCGAATACGAATCCGAACAGTCAGCAAACGATGCAGTTGCAAGTATGAATATGTTCGATTTGGGTGGTCAATTTCTGCGAGTCGGAAAGGCGATTTCTCCTCCTGAAGACCAACTTAATACGTCCTCAAATTCAATTCCGACAGCAGCTGCAATGGCAGCTGCTTCGGCAACAGCTAAAGTAATGGCGTTAGAAGCAGAAAACGTGAAAGGAAGGGTTAGTCTATTTTTTGAGTCTGTTGAGTTTTATTCGAAACCCGTTATGTCCTGTGTACTTGCGTTGTCTTTTTCAGTTGAATACCTCCTTCACTACCTCTGAAGTTGAATGTAGCTATCTATCTATGGTAAGATCGTGGTGACTAAGCTCTTTCTTTCTTCTCACTCCCAACCCCTTCTCTTTTACCGCCCTAAAGTCGGTCGGATGTTAGCTGTTGGATTTGGTGGCGTCTCAACACGATAATGAAGGGCGATGACGGCACCACACTTCAGTCGCGTTTCCGCGGACCCCTCTATATTTCTCATCCATTCTCCCCCTGCGTGTGCATTCTTCACCCTTGCATGTGCGTCTGCATTTGTTTCCCCCTCTCCACAGACACCACGGGATAGGTCAGTTCCTAACGTGTGGCCAACGACCCATTGTTTTCTGTTTAGCACTGCCTTACAGTTTGGAGGAGTTAGATTGTACAAGGGTATCTTTTTCTGCGGTCTTCCCTGTTTCGTTCGGATTAACATCCGGTGGCATTTCTTACGACGAACTCTGTTAGCTATCATTATTAGGCATTCGTTAGACGTGCCATAACTGGGACGTTTATACGTAAGGACATCGCCGCTCGAGAAGAATCCCGAATTGAAGAATGAGGTTTCGCCGTGAAAATGCCATCGCGTACATGCCCCTAAGCTCGTTTGTCTGTGCACTTTGCCGTACCATCTGATTAGAGTTTCGTGCTTTTATTTCAGTCACCTGGTTCGATCTCTTCGGCTAGTAGCTTGACTTCAGGCGTAAATGCATCCCTTTTGAACAGTTTAGCAACGTCGGAACAAGATGGCCAAACGGCTTCTGGTAAGTTGACAGTTCGTCAGTAATCATTCCTCAGGTGCTCTTTCTTGGGACCGCATAGAAGCACAAGAAGCCGCTGCAAAAGCGGCTGCCATGGGTGTGGAAGACGATGGGTTACTTGAGCACCAGGAGAATCTCCAGATTCGTGGTCGCGATGCTCGAAATGTAATGATGCAAAAGCTCATCCGATATCCGCCTCGCGGGTGAGTAAAAGTTATTTCTTTTTCTTCAGGTCACTCAGATTGTCCTCATTACTGAGCTTAGTCCGTTGGAGCTGACTCTTCATCCCTATTTTGGGCTATCGTATTTCTGTACCGATTGGATACGTCGAGTTCCAGTTTATTCGTAACTCTTAAAACATTGGTTTGTTACCAAATAGATTTTGTCCTCTAAGGTAGCATTCAGTAACCGTGTTCATTGTATCCAACTTGATTATTGCTTACGTGTGCTGTCGATATGCTTGTCAGTATCAGTCTTATTTTTCTGTTGCCCATCAGCGGTTCTGTTTTACCGTCCAGTTGCTCACTAGTCGCTCGGTGGCAGTGACCTTTCAACCTCATATTCTCTGTTAGGAAATGGACAAGTGTGTTGGACTGGAAAACCCGACGTTAAACGACTTCGTAACCTGGCTGATAGCATTTAAGTTCATACTGCAGAAGCACATATATATATATATATATATATATATATATATATATATATATATATATAAGGAATGACAATAGGAGTCGAAACTAAAATATTTTGCTAAAAATGTAGACTGCTGATTGTTTTCACACCTTTGAATTTTTTGTCATTTTTAAAAATAATAGTCATGGCGCAAGAACAGTCATTAAGGTAGTATTTTCCCCAATGAGCCATTGTAATTGAGCTCGGTTAGATTATCGGACTCGAATCTTCATGATCTCCCAGCGGAATGGTAGGATGCCTTAGGCGATCTGGGTACATGCCGCAGTCAGCGGACTTCTTGCATTGGACACATTTTCATTTCGCTCTCTTGCGCATCTTGTTAATTTATTTTGCACCAATCTATGTGCGGATCGTGTGCCAGCGCAATCGTGGCGAGGGACGAAAACGACCAGAGAAAGCGGAAGAAAAGAAACATTCTGTTGAATTCCCCACACTTGATGGCTCTTCCATTCTCCACTTTCACTTCGGTTGTTTTCCGAGGTGCCTGGTTTGTCAGTGAGGTTGTTCAGTTCCAGTTTTTGCACCCACTAACTTTACACTAATGTTCTGGTTTTGGTTGCTACCTCAGCACCGTCTATTCAGAAGAGAAAAAAACGAAAAATAGTAAGTTGAATAACTTTATGGAAGAGGACAGATTTCGAGCGCAAAAGGCAACTGACAGCGGGATTGAGCCTCGTTACCTGACGTCTCCAGCCGTCGCTTAGGGGATCCCATGGACCCCAACCCGGTATCCTGACTGTACCTGCACGGTCCAGTTTACTGGATAGGTTTTCACGTCTTTCTGGTATGTCATCGACTGGCTACCTCCAACCATTACCTGCCTCGGACAGCGGCTTACGACGAGACCATCTTTTTGTGCACATGCTCAAAACGTGCCAGCCCTCTTATTCTGTTTATATTTTAAGTATTGAATCCCGTGGTGAAGCACCTTTCGTTTCAGTTCTGAGTTACTGACCATATTCTACTAATTCTACGAAGACAGCGATGTTCAAACACCGAAAGTCTTTACATCTGTTCACAATGGCCATGTAATAAGACAGTTGCATTGTTTACACCTTTAACTGATAAGCGAACGTCATACAGGCGGCATAGATGCCTCAAGTAACTGAGGAGCAGTCGGATCTTCCGTATTCACGAGGACTTCATCCGATGTGCAACCACCGGGAGAGATGCAACTACCCAATTAGTTAAGTTTGCCTTGTGGCAACTCGTAAACTGCAAGAAAAAAGTTTGGGTTCGAGCCAATTTAATCCTGCAACAGCAATTTAAATTTCGAATGCACAAAGTGCATCCAAAACAGCTACAGTGTCGTTCAGGCGGTCATCGAAAACCTAAGACTCACTTGGTTTATCACTCAGCAGCTCAACATTCGCATTTTCTAAGCGAGGCAGTTTACTTTCTGGACAAATATCAATGTCAGTGCTGTCATATGAGAACAGGACAATTTCCGTTATCATTTCGATGACAGAGTCGACAAGAAAAAGTGAAGGAGGGCAACCCTGTCGTGATGCACCTAGGTGAAAGAACACCCCAAGCATGAACTTTGCTTTGGTTGTTCGCATACGGAGTGAATTTCCCTGTTACATCCTTCATGGAGAGACAGCGCCACAGAGTTGAGTGATCCACTGAATCGAACGCCACTTTCGGACCAAAAGGACAGATCTTGGGCCTGTGAGAGCTGTGCCTGTGCCCTGAGTTTTGTCGAAAGATAAATATTTGGTTATTGTTATCCAGCCCCTTTGTGAAACTGCCCTGATTTTCACGTACACACCTTTCACAGGCAGTAGAAAATCAGGAAAGAATAATGTGCGCGATCAGTTTGGATGCTTTACTTACCAAACCTATTCCTCTTTGAGTTGTACGCGGACCTTGCACCTTGGAGATCGGTATACTCGCCGGTGCACACCAGTCCTTAGGGATACATTGAAATGCCAGATCTAAATGCTTACATTTTAGTTTGTTTTTCTATTGTTTCGATTTATGATGGTTATAAACTAGGAAATCGTCGGGCAATAAACGGTCGTTACGTGTTGTCCAATTGACTATACCTAATAGCTGCCCTCGGTAACTAAACTGTTTAGCACCACATTGATTCATCTACCGTATATTTAGATGGAGGGTATATATATATCAATTTTGGAGGATATCGTCAATAATGAAGCCCTGGTCGATCGTACTGTCCTCACAATAAAATTGTTTACAGCGAATGATTTCCTAAATGCATTATTTTGACTATTTTATGGAAAGGATTTTGACGGACAGCATATTATGGAGTTTATGATTAAACTCGCTTACAGATGCTCCTGCTGGATCTTTTAAGGTTGTGGTGAATAAATCAGTTGAAATTTACTGCTGTCGGATAGGTAGACCAGGATGTTGCATCTCGCCCTTCTTGTTCAGCTTAGTGATGGGTGAGGTAATGCACGGTGCATTTGGTTTCTAGGATGTAGGCGTTGAACTGGCAAGTGGTGAAGCTTTATGACCTGGTTTACACAGACGGCTTTTTTGTTTGTTCGGATCTCTGGGACAGTATTACCGAACTTGATACTCGCTGGAGAGGAATTGACACATGGACCCTTTCAGTTACCTGGGGATCTGTTTGACTGAGGATGTTAGCACTGCAGTAGATGCGACCGCACATATTTCCAACTTTCGAGTGGCGTATATGAACACTCGTCTACCATACAGCAGTACCCTGTTTTGTGTTTCTTCCACGAAGCGGAATATACCACGTACGGGTCAATAGATGACTTGGTAGCATGAAATGAGAAAATGTGCGGCCATTTTAAGTAAGGTGGTTGCCTAATGTCTTGGTGATTGGGTTTCATAAGATCCGACAACCAGCTGGCTGCGGATAGTGGATTGTATGACAGTGTACGGTGAACATTGGCGATCATGTTATCATTTTCTATCGAATCAGAATGATTGAATAATGTGCGTTCGTGCAGTTCGATTGTATTCATTGTGTTGGCTACTGCAGCATTCTTTTGTTTTCCCGCCCCTGTAGGTTCACTCCCTACCCATCTTTCGTAGTCGTTCTCTCTATTGCAACTCGGTGAGAGACAGCAGTCGGCGGGGCTCGCCCTGCTGTTTAACGTTGAAAATTGATGATGAGTGAAAGTAAACACGAAACCCGTTGTACGAATCCGGGGAAGTTTGTCCTCTTAGCTGTATGCGCTTCAGTCATATGATAATTCCCAACTGTTAGTGAGGTACGAAATTCGGACTACTATTAGAAGTTATTATCGGTTGTGTAGGTGTTTGCCTTTCATCACATACCTATATTTCTTTCAGGAGTTTATGCCTGTTGCTTCGTCAGAAATTGTGAAGCGAAAAAATAGTGGAAAGGGTCGTGTTTATTCCATGCTAGAGGTTATTTGTGCTACATAAATGCTTAGCACTAACTGAAATCGAATTGTGGTAATGTCACCAGTTCTGTGCGTAAGGCTACCACAGCTAGTTTTCAACGATTTCTTTCGCATCGTCTCATGAGAAGTTCGTTTTCAAAAGTCGGTCGGTTTTGCTTCTTGCGGTCAATGAGCTAGTGATTTTTCCTACTTTGCTCCCATAGTACAGGTTGATTTTAAAGCCAGTATGATTTTAATCACCTAACGCCTTTTTCTAAGTTTATTGTCCTCATTTGTTAAATTTTCAGTGTTATGATCCTGAGAAACATGGTCGGGCCGGAAGATTGTGATGATGATTTGGAAACGGAAGTCAATGACGAATGCTGTAACTATGGTCCCGTTGAGCGGGTTGTGATTTATCAAGAACTCGATGAAGAAGGACAATTAATCATCAAAATCTTTGTAGTTTTTACGGATTTTGAAGCAGTTGATCGTGCCATTTCTTCCCTGAATGGTCGATACTTTGCTGGACGCCAAGTAATCGCTGAGCGGTACGACACGGCAAAATTCGAATCAAATGATTTAACTGGATAAGATTCTATGCATTACTTTTATTTCCATATTCTGTACATAACGTTGATCACCGTAATTTCTATCCTGTCTCTGCTTTTCTATGCCAGTCTGGGTTGTTTATCACTGGTGGTAGGCAGATTCAGTTCTGGCCCTCCAGCTTGGGATTGATTTGAGCTGGCAGCTCAGTCGGAAAGTTGAGTGGTAGAATAATTTGTCTAAGTGAATGGGCTTCCGCTCAGCCACCCACCGCTGTCTTGCTGACAAGTTCTTGGTCGTATCAAAGGCTTCGGTTGGAAACCTTAGTCGTTCTGCTTAGTGGATGGACTCGACCTCACCCATCCGTCATTCTCCTTGAGTTACGCGTTTTCAAAGAATTCCATATTGCACCGGTCGTCGCGCAGGAAAGTGGGGACAGCACTTCTCATTGCATCTCTAAGCGACCCGGAATTTCAGGCAATCATAGTAGATCATGCATTTATTGAAGCGGTTGTCAATGCTTTACAGATATTGGGGTCATCTACGAGGATTTTCGCGCTCCCAGATTCTCGTTTTCTCGTTTCTCCCGCGCGAGCAATTGCAACAGCCCTTAAAGCCAACTAAACACAAATTGTCAGAACAACGGGGGCGTTTGTCTTCGTTCCCACAGCTGGATGTATGAGGCTCTGATTTCAGAATTAACCTACTAATCGTCCTGGAAAACTGGTTCCCCCAGGTGGGTGTACCAAACCCAACAGTCTTCTCTGAAATTCAGGAAAACATCACTAAACATGGAATCCCTAATTGGTTACCGCCAATGAACGACGTTCTCGTGGGCACCAAAGTGCTTTTATATTCGTTATTGATCTTGGGTCATCCGTGTTTTTAATCTGGACATAAGCAAATACAATGCCCCCCGTGATAACTTATCGATAATATATTGTTTTTTATCCAGCTTTTACTTTTTTTAGCCTTCGCTCGCGGTTTTTTTGCTTTCACTCATTGTTCTCACATCTATTAACAATTTGTTTACTGAGCAGCATAGCTTAATGGGGTTTTTGTTTATTACGTTTTTTGGTTTGTTTCCAAAATACAATTTTCTAAGCCCATCTTCGCGAGAGCTTTTCAAGAAAAAGCTAAAGAATGGTAGCATTAAGAGGCACAGTGAGGAAAGGAAATGCCCCGAAGTGCAAGTAGCCTCAATCAACTAATATTGGTAGTTCGTAGTTGTGATTTTTTCAGGCTTATTTCATAAATCACCTTGAAATTCCGCTAGGCGATTCGTGATGGTGAACTTGAATGTGTTGAAGTCTTCTGTTGAGTTCATGAAACGACCGTTTGGTGGTAAAAACCGAATTGAATATCCCAGCTTGCGATTAATCACGTTAGCTCCTCTGTGACTCAGTGCATTATCAAAAATATTGGCATTTGATCTAACGAATACTCAGGGTTATCATCCACCATGGCGCACTTGGGGTTTCAATGTTTGCGGAATCCTGCATAATGAAAAATACTATCAAATGGTAAACGATTGTGATAGCCCTCATTAATAAAGCCGCTCAGGTTGGAAGGTAGTAACCCACCACTGAGAAACTGACTTCTCATTGACTCACTCATCGGTCGGATCGTGCTACGAATCAAGTTGAAGTTATCCAGCAGTTGATAGGCTCGAAAAGGCGGGATGTTACACCGACAGGTCGTGTATTCATTTTGAAAATATTCGAGTAACAGTTTCAGACCCGATGAAAGTTCGGATGTCCGTACTTTGAGCTTTGTTCTTGGCTACACAGCTTTTGCCAAAGCCAAATATAATGCCTGGTCTTTCATCTGGAGCTCTTTAACTCAACAGTTGCCCGGGTTCTCGTTTTTTCGTTACTCTGATTCTAATACTTACGAAGTGTTCTATTTATGGTCACTTGCCTTTGTGTTCTCATATTTTGATGGGGTATTTCTGAAGAATCATAGTGTGGAAGCTGAAAACAAGTGAAGGCTAAAATGTGAGTTGTGGCTAAATAACCACGGGAAACACCTTGGTTGAATTGTGAAGGTTCCAGCGCGCTTTTAAACGATGCCGTCGAAGTTACTATTGGTCCGTCTAAGGTAGCAGCTCGCTACTCTACACCGAATTCACCCTGAGAACTTCAAGGATCAGTTTAGCTGGCCACACGCTAACGTATTTAGTCCGACGTTTGCAGCTGCAAATCCATGGGAGGTGTCTCTTGATATTCGGCTTCTGAAAAGAGGAAAGCAGCCGGTCCCGACTACCTCCCGTAAATTCTTTTCAATTTGGGTGGGGGCGCCCTGATGAAATCACTTACCTCCTCGCTTCGTGATACATAGAACAAGGAGCGTATACCTTTATTTATGGGGCGAGTCACTGATTGTACCAATTTTCATGAAGAGCATACAGGGTGACTGTAGCATTCATCCGGGGATTCGTTCAATTCCGATAGTTACTAAGATATTAGCTTCGAGGATGCTGCGCCGTTTGACACCGATTCGCGAGAATAATATCCGCGAACAACAGGCCGGATTTCGGCCAGGTCGAGGTTGCATCAGCCAGATATTCACTGTTCGCCAAATGCTAGAAACGCGCCATCCGTACCGGCGTCCTACGATCGTAGTCTTTCGGGACTTGAAAGGTGCTTTCGATTCCGTGGATCGACAAGCACTGTTCAGTCCTCTCCACCGGAAGAGTATGCCAACGACGTTCGTAAACCTGTTGCGAGCATTGTACTCGCATACCTATGGTAGCATGAGAGTACACCGTGGACTATCACGTTCATTCGAAATGACTAGCGGCGTTCGACTAAGGTGTCCATCTCTTCGTTCCTGTTCAACTTCGTCATGGACGAGGTGATGGAAGATTCTTTAGGTTTTCAGAATTTAGGGGTTGAACTGGGAAATGGGGGTGAGCTGTGACCTAGATTACGCAGACGACGTCGTGTGCCTGTCCGAATCCATGAAGCATGCACAACGGGCACTAGATAGACTTTCGAGATCGGTCGCTCGGTTTGGCATGTGCTTTACACCTCCGAAGTGCAAAGTGCTGTTACAGGACTGAACGATAGTAGTACCAAACTTGGTACTGGATAGAGAGGAACTGACTAGTTTGGACCGTTTTACCTACCTTGGTAGCTGCGTGTCGAACGATGCTAGCTCGGCAGTGTAAGTAAATACGCCTCGAGCAGCTTACGCTGGACTGAAGCACTTGTGGCGTCGGTCTGATATTTCACTGAAGTTGAAACGTCTTGTGTGATGTGCCGCAGTGCGCTCCGTTCTGTCGTACGGTTGCGAGACACGGAATATTCGTGTGGGCGGTGTTCGTCGGATAGAGGTTTTCCAATGCCGATGTCTACGTAGTATGGCTGGGATTGGATGGAGTGACTGGGTGAGTAATGTAGAGGTCCGAAATCAAATACTAAGTGCCAGCTCTCAGAATAACTTGTTTCATCGTGTGAAACTTAACAGACTGCACTGGTTTGATAACGTTACGTATAGCGAACACTCGTTTATCATACCCTGGCCTATTTCGGGTTCCTCCCAAGGAATAGAAGAAGCCATGTGGAGTTCGACAGATGACGTGACAAAGCGGCATGGGGAAATGCACAGCGAACCTAGGTAACGTAGGTGTCTCGTTGGTTGGGGTCCGAAAGACCCGTCACCTTGATGGCTGAAGACATCGAAGGATTTGGTAGTGAACTGTGAACAGTGGCGATCATGTCATTTTTTGTGGAATCAGAATAATTGAAAGAGTGCGTTTGTACATTTAGACTGTGTTCCGCGTGTTGGCTACTGTAGCGTCTTATCTTTCTCCACCTGCGTAGGTCCACCCACTGTTCCCTCGGATATTCCGCAGCGCTCAGTGGGGGTAGTCTTGCTGCTTAACGCTGAACGGTGATGATGATGACTGCGGATGTTTGGGTTTCCATGCTCTCTTTCGATTATTCACAGGATTTCATGCTTTTAGGCCTTGTTTGCGATAGCTGATACGAATTGCAACATAACGAAACTAAGTGCGGAAAATAAAACGATTTCTTCCAGCCGTTCCACTAAAACGGTTTACCGAGAAACTCAATATGGAGAACTGTGTATGGAATGAATAACATAACGATCCAAAGAATGTAATCCTTGATTAGAAAGGTTTTTGAAGTGGGTATGAGATCGCTTCCGAATTATGATGTCTACAACCACAAGAAGAAAATCTGGTGAAAATCGAAGAAATAAGACACCGGATGCAAAGCTTACCAGGAGTATGGAATGTATGGACGGACAGTAGCTACAATATTACATTATCCACTGTCTGTCATACATACCTTCGAGGTTCAGGAAGGACAGGTTCCATCTTGGTGGTGTTGAACTAATGGATCGAACAACCACAAAGCAGACAAGGGAGTTTTTGGAAGCCTAGTGCTATTCGAATCATTCAACCGGTAGACATCGAACTAGATCTTATGTACAACTGGATACTGAACAGACGGTTCAACTAACTAAGAAAGCTGAAAGTCGAACCACCTAGTCAAGTTCATATGTCTGATTTTCTCCATGTTAATGTATTTGTGGGGCTGAATCCCCGAACATTCACTTGCTTAGAATGGTAACAGTGGCGCAGCTCAAGAGTACGCTTTCTTAAGCCAAACGCTAATCCCCCAGGATTAAAGACCAAAATGGCAGAGACCAGATGGAAAGTAAACATTTGGCTGAGTCCAAATACAGTATACGCTGAGACAATTATCTTCAAATCGGTTGCAATTTTGATCTGAATATCACAGCAGAAGTGAAACCAACGAGAGCCGAAGCCCAACACTTACAAAATGAAACCGATGTGGTGGTCTGCGTGATCTGTTAAGCACATTCCACTGCGCATACTCAATGCTGACGTTACCTCAACTGGCAAGGAAACCTCCACGGTCCGTATCTAAAGCTTTGCAAGCAGACCCTCTTGGAAGCTTATAGTTCACGGCCAACATGGATTCTCAAGACCGTTTCTGTCGATCCGGTTTGCTTCTTACTGTATTTGCTTTATTTTCGATTTTGCTGGTCCTCGTTCGTTAGTAAATTGTCCAAGTTATTCGTTGTTGTCAGTGTCTCTCTGAGTTTAGCTAGTTCTTCGTCGGCTGCATCGAGTGTATGTTAAGGTTCTGTCCTTTCAGCATCCAAAGCTAATGCGAACTAGGTAGTCCTTTCAGCTTTACCGAACTGTTTGAGCAAATTCGTAAAACCAAGCATATTTTGTCTATGCAGCGCCGAAAACTGACACATTTCTTGAATGATCCCACATAGCATTCATTTCCAGTTCTCCCAACAGCGAATAGGCCTAGTGAGGAACACGCTCCGACACCATCCTGAGGATACATTTTGCCACTGTTCTGAAGCTGTAAACCATATGTACACATGTACAGTAGTTTTCGAAATTACTCGTCGGCCCTGATTTGTTGCATCCAATGCTCATTACTCAATATGACCGCAAAACTTCTATGCTCTCAGCGAGTTGTGCTAACGAGTAAAAATAGAAAATGAAGGAAGCACTGCGACAAAGTTTCCGACCTACTAGAGATTTTCGCAATGAAAATACCATTATTTATTCCACTAATCTCATTTTCCACCAGTCCGTCATAAAGCCTGTTACTAATCACTATATGCGATTTGATTCAAAAATATTTCGGAACCGACGCATCGCGACAAAAGTTTACGACACAACGCCCAATCTAGTCACCTCACTTTAGGACCGCGACCTACAACTGTTGCTCCGTGAGATTGTAGCGGCATCGATGTTCGAAGAAAAGCGATTGTTTTCGAGCAACATTTTTTTCTAGGGTGTACGTTGACGCTTCGTATCAATTTTGTGACATTTGTTTGGTTGCGTCTGTTTAATCGTATCCGAGCGCTTTATGTTCCGTTTGTGCTGATTTTTCAGGAGTCTTGGCTTTCAAATCGTTCCGACCACTCGGCAACTTTGCCGTGGTTTGCCTGCGCGTGTATTGTCGTTTCGGAGCCATTTCAACACCGTGATATATATATATATATATATATATATATATATATATATATATATATATATATATATATA
>LUCM01002784.1:111676-252857 GCA_008360955.1 Fasciolopsis buskii | reverse complement strand
TTACAAAACTGAAGTGTTGCGAACTTACGCAAATCGTGGGCAGATAAAGGACTATGAAATGATATTGAGGTTCTAACGTTGATCGAAACACCTACTTTCCCTCAGTGCATATCAGCAGCAATCCTTCGCACTTGTCTACTTAGGTGAAACCTTTTCCTCAATAAAACTGAAGGCAACTCCACTGATGTCTGCAATGCATGGATTTCAGTTCGTGGAAATTTTCGCCACTTATCGGAGTTAGTTAGTTTCTTTTTATGCAAACTTCTATTGATCAGTCACGACGTGATTCAGGTAGTTGTTGACTTGTCGACGTTTTGGTTAACGGGGATAATCTTTTTCAAGGCTGGTTTACAATGCTTGTTACTGATCAGTAAAAGCTCATATAAAAAGTATTCACACAGTGCGTCGTTATTTCGATACACTGGGGACCGAATTCGGTTGATACTGCTGGTTGTTTTCTTTTCACTTTCTTTTGTGCTTAGCAGGACGGAAATGCGCGATATTGCAATGTCGTACCTTTCAGTTTGATGTAAAACCTGCAGAATCCAGTTTGTGATATTCAATCATCCTTTCCCACTGGCACAAAACGACCTACTAAAGATAACTGATATTTTAGTAGTAGGAGATTGAATGTTTACATGAAATAATTCACCATATGATATCATGGCTCAACTAACCATGAAGAAACCATGGAAGCACTGTACAGCTGTTTCATCCTTGTTAGGAATCATCAGCAGTGCATATCCACCGCGCCCGAACTGGGACGCGAACCCGAACAAGGACGAACGATTCTGAGTCGAACGCCTTAGCCATTACGCACTGCTGATGATTCCTAACAAGGATGAAACAGCTGTACAGTGCTTCCATGGTTTCTTCATGGTTAGTTGAGCCATGATATCATATGGTGAATTATTTCATGTAAACATTCAATCTCCTACTACTAAAATATCAGTTATCTTTAGTAGGTCGTTTTGTGCCAGTGGGAAAGGATGATTGAATATCACAAACTGGATTCTGCAGGTTTTACATCAAACTGAAAGGTACGACATTGCAATATCGCGCATTTCCGTCCTGCTAAGCACAAAAGAAAGTGAAAAGAAAACAACCAGCAGTATCAACCGAATTCGGTCCCCAGTGTATCGAAATAACGACGCACTGTGTGAATACTTTTTATATGAGCTTTTACTGATCAGTAACAAGCATTGTAAACCAGCCTTGAAAAAGATTATCCCCGTTAACCAAAACGTCGACAAGTCAACAACTACCTGAATCACGTCGTGACTGATCAATAGAAGTTTGCATAAAAAGAAACTAACTAACTCCGATAAGTGGCGAAAATTTCCACGAACTGAAATCCATGCATTGCAGACATCAGTGGAGTTGCCTTCAGTTTTATTGAGGAAAAGGTTTCACCTAAGTAGACAAGTGCGAAGGATTGCTGCTGATATGCACTGAGGGAAAGTAGGTGTTTCGATCAACGTTAGAACCTCAATATCATTTCATAGTCCTTTATCTGCCCACGATTTGCGTAAGTTCGCAACACTTCAGTTTTGTAAAACGAGAAGCAAAAAGTCTTCCTAATCAGCTGACATAACTTAAACAGTTGATCATCCGTAGCCGAGTATCAAAGCAAAATTTCACACTTGCATAGGTGGGTGGAACTAAAAGAGCGAATTCTGAAACATGCGAAAAGTTTTGACTACTCAAAGCTACTGAACTAGAAATAATTAAGGCTTGTTATGACCTGAGGATGAATGTTTGTTCCTGCAAAATTCCTTGTCGCGTTACTTCAGAAAATCACCAGATAATTGTAGTTTGGCACAAAGATGGTTGATGTCACGCAGTTGCGAATGTTGGTTATTCACTTGCCCAGCTGTTATTTACTTAGCGCCAGTTTTTATTAAATTCTGTGTTGTCTGTTCGCGCTCAGACGAAAATCAACTTTCACTCGCCTACCTCAATATGGCTCTTGTCTCAAGTGTGAAATCTAATGACCGAATTAATCCTTTAACCATACCTCTTTTGCGAACATCGTCTAATAAATGCCTGAGCTTTCACTGACCCTGTTTTCTTTTGGCCCGTTTCTTTAGTAGTTTAATAACTTTTGTGTTGTTTACGAAACGTTTGCATGACTGCTTACGTTCTGGAATGTATCCGCTAAGTATAGTTGATGTTGGACAAAATCAGCGGTCAATAAGATGTTCGTAAATAAGCAAAATCTCCGTTTTCGTGAAGTTGGGTGATATTTGTGATCGGCTTGTCAAAAACAAATGCGAAGTTGAGAAATCTGAAGGGTTATAAACGATATACCCGAATGGATATCGAAGTCGAAATGCTAGACATATCTTCCAACTAGGGTTGGACTACAAGCGACCAGTTTGCAAAATGACATTCCGTCATAAAATGACGGGTTATGGTATGAAAACCTATAATTTGTCATTTGCCTGTTTTTGAAAAACCTCAGTAGTAATTAGCCCCGTATAGAATACCCGAAGCGGTACGTATTTTACTTAGAAGTGGCCTTTTTGGAACGAAAGTACTGAAAGTCTTACAGGTACTTCGCCTAGAACAACGAATGTCAAAATTGAGTATATCATCTGTGGTTTATCTTGATTCATCACGGAACCATCGTGTTCGAGTGTTTTTGTTAGTCAATAAACCGCAAGCATGGTTTGCCGCTCCCCAGAACTCATTAGGGCAGAAAGTGGTTAGATTATTTTGTGCTACTTTGATATGATGGAAATGAGTGGTAGACAGATTCACTGGACCTTACAACTGTTGGAATTTGAAAGTTACTTGAACTACTGCAAACGGATTCAAATCATCCAAAGGATTATAGAAGTACTGCACTTCTGCTTCATTTTTGTTGGAAATTATCAACTATCCATTTACTTCGTGTCGGGACCTGAGTGCCAGGAGTACAATTATCAAAAGCTGAAAATGCGCACATATTCCACAAAAAAGAAGGGACTGTTTCGGTCTCCTGAAACGGAATTCAACTGCACTGATTTTCGCCACTCAGTAGTTAGGTCTGGTATATCGTCACGTAAAATGTGTCCATAGGAGAATTCTATTTGGTGGTCATCATCATTTCTTTATTCTACACATCGGAGTGATGTTGAAAGTTCACCGTTGCATGTAGAGTTGAACTAGTGCTGAGTGTTATATGTCGCTCATTCTACGCTATAGATTTCAATTCCATTGATGCACAAAAATGGGGATTATCGGATTTCGACGTGGGATTCCGAACAGGAATAAATATTGACTATTGATGGTGAAGATCGTGAGTTCAAATCCTACCATCACCAAGTTTATCACGCAGGTTCTCTCTATTACCCGCCACCCCTGTTTTAAACTGCAGTTTCCAATAGACCTTGTAATGGCAATTCAATCTACGTACCACGCATTACTACCCGTATACGTGCCGGTGGGCGAATTAATTTCTAACCGCATGCCGAAAAGGGAAAGTTATCTGGTGTGTAGATTTAAAGCAACTGGAGGAGCGGGTTGCTATACGTAATGGGAGCATCATATGAGCATTTTAGAAAATCCTGTTTGGTGCACTTGAGTTAGGAATACCAAAGAGATATATATTTCCACAGTTTTTATTATTTTGTCCACCTTTGGCCAGATAATTTTGCCTATGGCAGCACTTTGATTTTTATTCTCGCCGCCACATTACTATCTAACCACCAGTAACTAAAATCGGAATTCAAATGTCCTAAGAAAAATTCTAAGTTGCTGAGGCAGTTCTTCTTAGATAATACGGTTAACCTTTCTTGGTGGGATAGTATTTCACACGTACAGGTTAGGATACACAGCACAAATTGTAACTTCCTCATTCCAGCGGATGTGCACCCGATTCTTTGAATTCGGCGGCTGCCAAACGGACAAGATCATGGCGTTTGGACGTGGAGGTTGCGGGTTCGAATCCTCCCACCGCCGGTCAACTTCCCCACTTGGCAGCCCTTTGTTGGTCGCCCCCTTCCTGAAAAATGATGCGCATTGTTGTTCCGTTAATAATAATAAGCTGAAAGATAAAATGACGAGGATGGATCCAACCAAGAATGTGTGAATTCGAACAAGTAATACCTGTTAATTTCAGATGGGAAATTCTGCCGAAGCTGAACGGTGCTAAAATTACAACACCAGGAATTCCCTTATGACGTCCCGTACTAGATCTTCCAAAAACCGATGGAATGTAAGATAGTCTTGTGTGATATGAACTTGCATGGATGCAGAGCACTAGACAATTTTACATTGAAAAATTTGTGGTGAAGCATGGTCATCCAACAGTTACGATTCGCGTCGAATGTGTCGCAGGTGACCTCGTTATCCTGGGAAGCTGGTTTATCCAAAACGAAAGCTGGCTATAGGGTCCGCCTTCATGCGAGAATTGAAAACGCATTCATTTTATTTGTTAAAGAGATCACTTTAAAGCAAATAACAGAGAATCTGAATGGACAAGTTCTTTCGTATACAGGGAACATCAAAAGGATACACCTTGATGGGGATCGTCAAGTGAAAAGCGACTTGGGACTCGGAGGAGACTGTTACAGTATCCAGTCCTCCCACGGCGGGTCAGCTCCACTTTTGACTGTGCATTAAGGGGCCCGGCTGTCTCTCAGAAGTACTGTACAGTCTGATCGCTGAAACGCGTCACAGGCTGTCAATCAGTTTTCAATACTGACATTTTCGTTTATAGATAAAGGGTGGTGGAAGCCGCCACAGGTTATTGGTTAACTCCAGCTACTGCAATCCGTGGCTGTCTTCCGACGGAATTTATTAAGAAGCTAGCGTGAAGATCCAACACAATGTGCGGTGAGTAAAGGTTGCTTATTACAAGGCCACCGAATACCTACTTCAATAACGAGATTAAATACATAGCAGTCAGACGAAACACGCACATGCGGCTGAGTTGACGGCCGAAAATGATTGCTTTCATTTTGCGCAATTAGTTGCTGATTTCTTACTCGTCATATTCCGCAGGTAAAACTATGCATCTAATGCACACTGGGTGAGTTCAGTAAATGATTGTTGCTTTACTGTTATAATTATTCCAATTTGAAAACCTAGGATTTTTCTTTATACTTCGCAGACTTCAATGATGGGTAAAATTAACCAGGAAGCCTTAGATTGTATGGGGCTTGTTTTTCAATTATATTCCGAATACCGCCAGTTTTGAGTGTCAGACCTAGAGAAAGAATTCAGTGGCTTTATTTTGCAACCTGCCATGGGTATACAGGTACGACATTTTGGATGAATTTTTTTGTCAACCGCATTCCAGATGCCTTCTGTGTTAGGAGAATTCAATTTGTGAATTTGTTTTCACGATCAACAGTCAGTTTCGAACTGAAAATGGAAGAAATGGTTTTATCATTGCTAAGCTAGTTAATGAACGTCCTGTTTTTTCAAACGGCCAAGGTGCTAGATGTTAGTCTGTTCCCAGTGCAAATCTCAGCGGGACGTGGAACTCCTGAGAATCACGCAAATTCTATGAGAAACTATCAACCTTCTATATTAATTTTACCAGATGAATTAAGATTGAGTTGACATCATGAGTCTGGGAACGTTCAAGGTCCACAAAAAGCTGACGAATTTTAGTGGATTGGACTGTCAGTTATTACGTGTAATCCACCTTTTATATCAACCTTTTTAAGGTCCAAATGTTTATGTGCGCTTCGCCAATAAAGTTGACAAACTTACAAAGCGTTCAAACTTTCGGACTTAACAATCTGATACTACACGAAACCTCTGCAAACCGAGGGTGATATCAAATACAGTTATAGGATAGTCTAGGCCAAATGTTCCGCCAAACATACGACCACTAAGTGTTCAAACAATCTAATTCACTTGCCGCAGTGGCTCATACTGAGTGCCAGGGGCATACCCAAGTAGCAACGCCCCCATACAAACATGTTAAATGCGGACCGTTCCGGTTCTTGTGAACTGATTCCAGTCTCATTTTGAAGTAACCCGCTCTTTTCCTCACTTTCTTTGAAAGTTTCATAATGGGAAGAATCCGTGTTAATCATCTGCTCCTCAAAGTCAAATAACAATTCATCTGCGGACTGTTACCTTCCAGGACGATTATCATAGCCAATAAGATATCAGGGGAAGTTGATAGAAGGCAATGCTAGTTTCGTCAAACACCGTCAGTCTCGTTTACTTCGTCTAGTATTGTCAGATCGAGCATTCTGGAAAACCATATCTTATGCTAATCAACAGGGTCAGAAGCCTTATGATTTTAATTGGTTTGTAAATTATCACTTTGAGTGGCAACTTTAGAAACCGTTCCGCCTCATGAAAACTACTTTTTCACAAAATTACGGCATAGAGGGCAAGACAAGAACTGCCAACTTGGTGAGCCATATTAGAGAACATAGTCTGAAGTGCTTGTAAAACATGGTTACGTGTAACTAACTCGTGACCGTTACCATTACGACTGAAATATCACAAGGATCCAAGTATTCTCACAAAACAGTAACATTTGCTGCAGTTAGTACTGATGCCATCAGTTCGGTGGTAAGACCGTCACAGATAGGTTTTACAAAAACGACGAAGTGTACTGGGAAAACCCGAAATTGAAACTTATCACTAATCAGAGGGAAATTAACTGTTAATAATTACTATGGACCAGACACTGAAGTTATGAAGAAGGTATAGTCAAGAATTAATCTGCGCCTTAAGCCAACTTACGGGTTTTCTGACACGCTCCTATTATAATAAGTTGATATCCAATGTGTTACTCTGATACTTCTACCTGATGTTAATGGCGGACCTTCAGCAGTAAGCAATCGATGACCACAGAATAGGCTTCCTCAAAACTTCAGCAACTTGCTACCAATCCGAATACTGAAAAAATCGGCCGAAAGTTTTTTTCATTATTTCATTTCAAGTTCACCAACCGTGCACTTTTCTTAAGCTGACTCTAAATTTCCAACTTGTTAGGTTTCTCAACCATGTAATATCGGGCTTCAACTTATAGACGTGTGGTGCAAAGTTTCTTACGCGTAAAATCCCCTGAAACCTACAGCATGGGACCACTTGACTCCCAATGGCTTTTTGTGCTATCGATGACGGCTTTTTCTAAATCGTGCATAATAATTTATCATAGATTGTTACTTGTTCTTTTTCTGATGCCACACGATTACTGCTTCCGTGGTGCATCTTAAAAACGAAGCAGAGGAACCGCTGGGCAGATTTCGATTGCATTCACGGATTTCATTATTGTGGCGTAAATCGGGTAGATAAATATGCATCTTATCTACGGGATTCGTGGGAAAATGTTTTTGCCGACGGTACGTGTTAGACTGGTGACAGACGCTACTCAGTGGTCGTAATTTGATGACTTTGAATATAATAAGTAGTTACATTCGGTGATATACCGAAAGTCGATCAAACTTATTATATCTTTGGACTGCATAGTCGTATTTTCTTTATTTTTGGACAGAATGAAACTCGCCTACACTGAACAGCAAAGAATAACAGGTCCCTAGTTGAATCCCCTTTAAAGCTTTCAATTATAGAGCAACATCTTGTAAAGAAATGCAATTCACAGATAAGCGAAGATGTTTGCCCCATACAGGGCTAACTAATCTGGCAGGTCAAAAATGACATATTTTATTTTGCACTGGAGAAGTTATAAATGTAAATGATCCGAGAAGCGGGAGAGACAAAAATTATACATCCGATTTGAAGAGTAGCAAAAGTTTTGCTGGTGTCGAAGCCCACATTGACGAACTCTAACAGTGGAACGTTTTATGTAATGTAGATTACCGAAGGAAAACCTTTGAATTATTCTTTGCTAAGATTGAATGCATTTTTCATGCAGATCAATAGATCGCAAATCTCGCGGGGTAAATAGTACGGATTGCAGACCTACTTTCTACTTGACATTTTCCCGCAACTCGGCCAATTGACTGACTTCAGGTATTTTGTTGCACATCTGACATGATTACTAATTCCACAGCTTTCTCTTATATACGAAAACTAGTTAGTTTTAAGAAGGTCATGCTGTTTTTCTTCACAAAGTCAACCAGAAGACTCGATCTAAGAAAATGTTAATGCCATACTTTTTGTCAAGGTGACCTGATTGCAAGTGACAAACGCTGTGTTAAGCAGCCGATATTATCAAGAAATCTTTACTGACCAAAAATACTGAATAGGACTATAGCGTTCAGTGGTATCAGGAGAAATCAAACAGCAGCATGATTATTTTTGTTGAGTGACACCATGTTTTTAAGTTTTAATGCTAATTTACTGCACTTTTCTCTCCAATAACAAGAGATAATTATAAGTATTTTGTTTCTCTTTTGCACTCCTTCCAATATAAAGAGATATTCCAGAAGCAGAGTTGCAGCCAGTAAACTGCCATCGACCGCGAAGAGTTCTTCAAACATGGAAGGGCTCGAACTAAGGATATTCAAATTCATACGGTTTTTGGTTACAACCAGTCAATGAGTACTAGTTGACTATCTGAACCGTGAGTTAAAGTGATGGTGTTTAATTGGTACATGTTTAATAAAAACACATTTTAAGGTTGAGATTCCCGGTAGCTTGTTGTTGGAATGTTGTGCAATCGGTATCACCTAGTTAAACGACTATTGTCTCAGAAAGAGGAAAAAAATTAAAGGTCACAAAAGCTAATGGGGAGCGGGGCGGTACATGCTGGAGTAAGTTTGATTCATTTTCACTAGACTGATCTGACAGAACATGATCAAGGGCAAAAACTGGCATCATATCATTTCGATTTCCGATTCTTTTTAGTGAAATTAGTTTTGTTGTCAAGATTGTTAGAACACAGTTGTTACTAATAGCTTGACTTTCAAATGAAATAACCACACATTGGTCGCAGTAATTTGTAGCGCGACTCTGACGGTCCAAGCCCGTTTATTAGTGGAAGCATTTCATTTTGTTAATCCAGTGTGCGGTATTCCTCAGTATGAAATCAAAGGCTACCGTGGCTGAAATGGACAATGAATAAAGGCAGCGTCCACGTCTAAGTAACAAGATCTATATCCCGTGTCTTCTTCGAAAGCAAAAATCGACTTTTGATCTGCAGAAGCTTTGTTGAATAGTGCTAAAACTGGACAGCTCTTCAATCGGATAGGGCTTATCCTGGATTAAACGCTAATTTGGTTTGGACAGACAAAAAGCAAAAATTTTGAAGGGAATATTCGGATCAAGGTGGTCAGAGCAATGGACTACTAGAACACGCTTGTGGTTTAAATGGATAAAGAGCTACCCGTCGTTTGCCGATCGTCATATTTAGACACAAGACAAACAACGAACTGATAAATTGTGTTCATCATGACACGTGACTATCGCCGTTTTTCGAGTTGTTTGAACACAGTGCAGTTGAATCTCTGCATTTTCTTCTGAAAGCTCACCATTACCCGTGTGCGTACGAAATTCCACGGGACAAATAGAATAGTAGATCTGTAGTTGTCAACTAGCGGTACTTTGCTTTGGTAATTAATCCACCCTGCGGTTTTCAACGAGACATTTTTCGGCTCGATAAAGTTGGATTTGTTTTATTTTCGCTAACTAGGAGTGAAGAAATACAGTATCGTTAAATTTTGCTGAATCTGGTATAATATGTAAAGGAACAAGTAAAACAAAATAATCTTTTCAGAATTTTGTGGTCAATTAAAAATAGTTCCGTTCAATGAACATCTAATAAGCTGAGTTTCACATGAACCGGCTTGATCGACAGCTGAAAGTCCATCAACCTGTCCACTTAAAACCTTCCGTTGAAGTCGAGCTCCTTCCTGAAGCAGCGCAGATTGTTATTTCTTAGATAAAGGAAGAAAAAGTTTCGTAATAATCTGAGCATTATAAGTTAACAAATGTGTGCGACCTAGCTAAGCCTGATCCGTTCGTGTAGGTGATAACAAGAGCACTCACTAGTCCTGATAATTGCGACTTTTTAAACATTTGATTATCGTGATGCCAATGGGAACTTGTTTCAATCACTAATTAGAACTCTTCATTTCAGTGATAAACCGAATAGTGTAGCGCACTTTAGAGCAAGTTTGGGGTAGTAAACTGGCAAATAAAAGTCTTGAATTGCCTCTGACAGGAATATTAGTATCGTCAGATTATACGTATTTTAAATGGGGGGTATCTCAAAGTCTAAGATATAAAATATAGATTTAATCCTCAATACTGACCGTGCCGTCCGAGATTACTAGTTGGTTAAGGGCAAATCTTTAGTTTGAAACCACCTCTATATAGAAACACCAGTGAGGTAGTTTAATGAAGATAGGCACTAGAGTCACACATCACAGAGCAAATTGATCTAATACAAACATAAACACACAAATAAGCTAGCGGTTGTATCGAAAGCATAATACTATTGCCTGCATGCTGCTCCAATGTGATCAAATATCCACGTACTCAATGTATCGGTCGATAAACGTCGCGATAACTCTGTGCTGTCTGGTTCGCAGACGGATTCGATACTGACCCATAGGGTAATAAATTGAAATCGACAGTTCAGCTACAGGCCTAAAAATGCGCCACCATAGACAGTTTTACTTTTGAGTTTAGTAATTGCTACTGGGAGCATAAAGCCTGACGACTGATCCTTATGCAACTGGAGTATCATGTAATAGGGAGATATTCGTCACGGCGTGCCTGATGCAGCGCCAAAAGGCAGCATGGATGCGAAGCCACTGAAATGTATGAAGGCAGCTTATTAAATAATTAACAGGAAAATTGATTTAAGCGAAATGTATAGGCTTGGGTCAAATAGTGTAAAATTGACGGGAAGCCAATATCGCCAGCTTATGCAGCGAGGAGCGTTTGTGTAAACACTTGCGGGAAAGCGGTGTTAAAGGCAATGCGAAAAAAAATTGTCATCAATTTTTGCCATCTCCTCACTTGGGTAAAAATGTTTTACAGAGATTGATTAAATCTAGGAATGTCACATTCACAGGCCACATGAATGACAGGTTATCAGCACGCGACACTTCAAGCACTTAATGGTGCCTGGTTAAATTTTATACTGGGCTCAACTGAGGCCTAAGCTCGTGTTAGTCAGTTTGCAGTTGGATACGTGCTCCAGTCTTACGTAGATGGGATGCAAAAGAGAACTCTAGCGCCCCGTAGAGGGAAATATGTTAAACTGGGAAAGGAGGACCCCATAAACATTCATGCATGCATAGTTATCTAGCCTAATGAAGAAAGAAATCTGTTAAAAGCAAAACTGAGTTCAGTTATAAGTCTAACAAAGGTATACGAGTAGTACCTTATTGATAGCGACAGTGGGACAACATATGAGCTCATCACCATCTGCTTAAGACACATTAGTGTACACTGATTACTAATGAGTGTCCGGGTCTGGGTATCATCGTCATAACGGCCATTAAACAGTCGATTATAGGAATTTCTGAGCCGCTTCACCTGCAACGTAATAGAGTTGGATGACATTACCTAATGTCTGACATACAGAACTAAGACCGGGTTTCTGGTTAAGACCTGAATACTCCAGTTAAGGAGATAAGAGTACTTTGACATTGATAGGCAAGAATTCCACGGAGTAGTGTAGCTTGTGATGGGACCAGGATACTCGCTGTATTGACTGAGTGAACATAGTTCAGTCCTGTTTGGATGTTAGAAGTACGGGCGTGAGGACGTTCTGGCCAACATCGTTGATGAACGAAGAAATACAGGGCGTCTACAAATTGTTTTGCTAGGGAATAGAAATACGCAAATAACACAGGTTGTGAAGCCATTTTTGAATATGCTAATTTATTTAGCGAAAAAGTAAATAACCACACCAAGTGAAAAAAAGGAGTTGGTTTAAAGCTTGTACCAGTGTATTAATTCTACCTTCCAATCTTCCTAGTTTATCGAAATAACATTCTGCAACACAGATACCAGCTTAGCAAGAGAACAGTGAGTAGTTAAGAATACCATAGGGAAAAATAACAAATCAACAAGAACTGGGAAATGCTCCGCTGATTAGGACAAGTTTAAACTATACTCGACTTTGTATTGCGTAAAACTGTGTTCTCAAATGCATATCAACCATTTCCATCAGCAAGATTCATCAAAAAATTAATGTCAGTTGCTTTTCATACAAATCGCAGACGAATAACCGACCGTACAAATTATTCAGCCTAATACCATTCGTGATCGTGAACGGTAACTAATCCCGACCCAGTGGTTGACATGGGTCTTTCTAGTGTTCTTTACAGTTTGATTAGTCCGGCGCCACCTGACTGCTCCCAGTTGCGTAAACGTTTTTCTAGCATTAGTCTACACGGTCCAGTAATACTGTTTTGGTTTTTCTTCCTTTAATCGTAAGTGTTAGTCGGTGCAAGGCTGCAACCTTTACGCGAGTGGCTGCCATGCGAAAACCACTAACTCCATCCCTTGCATCTCTAAAAACCAATTGGTTTGCTGTGAATACCAGACGCTGTATTTCAGACAGACAGAGAGAATGGCAAGAAATACAAGTGCATTTTGCCCCATGTCCCTCTGATATTTTACTTCGCAAGCATAAACGCGCCGCCGAAATGTAATCGAACGAAAGACTGGGTAGATAGAGTTCGACTGCAGTACTGATGTTTGTTATAATCAGCCAACTACTGAACATCAAACTTTCGGAAAGTAAATCTCGCCCGGTAAGAATTGACTCGAAATTTCACCAACGGACTGGGTAAATTTGACTGGGTACGATTCCCTGATGAATAACTCCTTTGACTATAGGATAAAAAACAAGTTTAAGCACTTCCTTCCATTAGATTTTCTCTTAGTAAGTATATAGTGCTAATGGTGCTCATATTTCACCAAAATCATGTACATTGATAATGCTATGGTACAAATGAATTTCGCGTCTCGTTAAATTTTACGATAAAAATTTTTCAAGCTCACATATGTATCTTCATGGTTCAAAAAGACAGCATACAATTTTCATTTGTTTAATGTCCCACTAAAAGGTTGCTCATTCATAAAATTTCAGACTATTGTGCAGATGTCAAAAATGTCCTCTCAAAAAAGAACAAGTCGATTTTCTCCTTTTAAGGCCTTTCTCCTTTCCCCTTGAATGCTAATGCCACAGATGACGGAAAACTGTGCACCGCGTTCTGCGCCCACCTATTGTGAATAGAGGATTGATTCTGATGGGCAGCGGACATGAAACCACACCCATCAAGACACAAGTTATGAACAAATTCTCCACTGGTCTCAATTTGAGTTTAACCGTCGGTCGTCAGTTTGCTTATTTGGCTGAAGAATCCTGCATTCCTTGCGTTGTTTCGCATTTGCGTAAAACAACTATATGAGTAATTTCTAGTTGCATCGACCTCTTCTACCCGAATAACATCGAAACGAATACTGATATGGTTGACCGAGGCATACACTACGGAGCGGCACGGTGTATCTACAAGTACTTGCTTGATGCAGCGATGAAGATGAACCCACGAAGCACGACTACGTGCCACAAGAAGCACAATGCAAAGCTTTTTAGCTTTACAAATGCATTACAAAGAGATCTAATCTAGGCTACCGTTGTACACAAATCATTATCCACGTGTTTGTTTCTTTATGCTCAGTTGCTCTAAAGAAACACCTGAGCTGTAATTCCATGCAAAGTAAAACTTCATACTGCACAGTAACTTATCTGATTTATCTTTGTCATGATGGAGTTGCTTGTGTTCTGTGTTCATGGAGAAATTGGAATGTATCAGATTTTGAACAGTTGCTTTGCCAAAAGCATTCAATGTCAAACGCACTGGGGTAAGACAACAATTAAGAAATATTGGATAATAAAGTAGTGTCCTCGTTTACTTGTGTACAGCTTGTTGCAACCGTAAAAATGTGCTTCCATTCTCTCTTCATCGACTTAAACTTTGCTGAACACATGACTATCCCGTTTTATATAAATTTGTCTCTGAGAAAAAGATTTTCTAAAGCCACCACAAGTGTTTTTGTGATCTTGATAGCTGTTAGTTTTTCCCACTTTTCCGCGAGTCACTAATTTCCTCCGGGGGAATACCCGAATTTCTCTGTACACCGTCTAAAACACTGGAACTAAGACGATGGAATATTTCTAGAACTCACTAATCATATCCACTGACTAATCACCAGGGACAAAACACCGATGATTCATAGCCTGCTATAAGGCCAACACATCAATAATATTACCGACTCTTTCGAATCCAGATTTATTTATCCGACAGTGTCATGAACAACAGCAACAGCAACAGCAACAGCAACAAGGAAGACGAGGCGACTGCAAAGACAACAACGACAACAACAAGAACGCGAAGCGACCCTATAGGGAACGAATGAGAATAACATATTTACGATTACTCTTCTTTCCTATGAGGCCACCATAAGGGCCGAAATGTTTAGTTGGCCTGTTGAAGGATATACGGGAATATTTGACCTTCTCACAGAAAAACAAAATCCATGGAATGTAAGTTGGCAAAATGCTAATTAAGTTTGCAGGCACTTACTGCGAGACTGAAGTACCAGGTTTTATTCAGATGGGAAAGGTGAGATAGAATGAAGAGGATGTGTTTTTTGATGCCAGAGATCTCCAATAATGCAATCCAAACCAACCAACGCCTGCAGTCAAACGTGCAAACAGGGCACGAAAAAATTCTCTTCGGTTCTGTGGACGGTATGATATTGGATGGCGGGAAACGGAAGACCTTGTTGTGTTGTTGGCAATTTTGATGAAACGAGTTCTAGAATTCTGGCTCATGTCATGTTGATTAAGCTCAGCAAACTAAAAGATAGGTGGAAAAATGGCCATCCCACAAACACTGGCTGTGCACCTGTCAAGCAGTGTAAATAATGCCAGCAGTTATCGAGGTGCGCTAGGTAAAATAAAAACAAACCAGAGAGAACAAATGACAAAAGTGGAAACAGTCACTCCACCATCGATGCATCTACATGGAAAAGGTTTGATCTGTGTTACATTTGGACGGCGGATGCGTGAAACAGTTGTTCAACTGGTCTTACGAAAAACTAATGATGGTTCTTAGTGTGGGGGACTAAATGTCAACTAAGGTGGGTAAATCAGCTCCAGAGGTGAGATATTGGACCACCGGTAGCCTGTGCTTTATGCCGTTTGATCTAGGACTGATATTAGGACCAAGTGATGCGAGGAGTGTGTCGAAAATTCGATGCGCCATGTATTGTAAAACTTGCCTTGAGAAAGACTATCCACGATAGTTGAAACTTTGGCGCATTAAATCTACCAACAACATTGTGTTATTAATATTATATTATTCACAATTAGGATTTATATTCTTTGTGAGAAAAGTCAGACATGCGCCCAGATTGTGCCGGTTAATTTTACAAAACGGAAATCGCCAAATAACGCGTACCAGTTAGCTTCGTGAAATAAAACTGTGTTCTAAAGGAAACTACCGTAATCAGTGCTGGATAGTTCAAAGACAATGGATTTGGTCCCTCTGCCAAAATATTTAAATATCAGTAGCTGGTCGGTTGTTTTCATTTTGCTCCAAAAAGTTTGTTGATGCTTTGTTCACCATTTTTCCATAGGCATGGCCAACCTTTCGTTTTTGTTATTTGGCTGTCTACTACAGGATTTCTATTTGAAGCAGTCACAGTTCACCAGTGGACTTCATTAATGTTTCAGTATTTAAAATGCGGCTTGACAGCTTTGACGGACAACGAACAGGCTTCTTTGATGAATTCATTGATGCTGACACGATTCGAACCTATCGACGAACATTATCCAGGTTTAAATATCATCGATTTTCTGATACTTTGACAACAAAGGCAGACCAAATAGCCCCGAGCATTTCGCACATTGATTTCGGTTAGATACGTGACATTTGTAAGAACAATAACGGGTTTTGTATTTAGACTTATTAGCGTAATCAAATGACTTTAAACCATTGGATCCCTTGAATGGTTTCTCTTTTGGTCAGAGAACAACTAGCCGGTGTGTTGTACAATTCATGAATTCCTCTCTCTATGACGATGACATGAATTGAGGTGAAGCGATTCAGCCATATTCTTCAAAAACAACTTCAGTTTAGCGGGTAAGCATGTTTCCGAACCTACCAATTAGCCCGCCATAAAATGTTCAATAAAATGAACGGGAGATAAAAAACAAGGATTCGTATCCCGAATTTTCTGCGAATTTGACTAAGGTCGATGGATCGTACTACTTACAAGCTTGTGTTTCAAAGTTTTCCTGGGGTGACGATTAGAAAACAAAAGAACAAACTGTTTGTTGTTGACACTTCAAAGGAAACCGACTGCATAAGTTGGCGAAAAAGTGCAAAATTACATGCCACAGATATTCCGTACAGTTGGGAAAGTGAATGATTTATGTGATAACAAATATCGGACGACAACGATGAGTATTCGGTTCTTGCAATACACGAACAGAAGTTGATCGTGTGGAGAAGCGAAAAATGTAGCATGAAATACGACCTCCTGGTATTCTATAAATTATACTGAAAGTACAAGCTTTACTAGGATACCTTGAAATCCTATATTAGGACAGTTTTGGGATAAAATATCAACGTTTAATGAGACTGTTCATGTTCCCGGGAGGCAAGCGAAATAGTCACAATTGGGAGTCATCGTGAATATAGAGGCCTAAAGGTCCTCATTTTCCCCGTTCAGATTTGGAATAGAAGCTTTACAAGCAACGTGCAGAAAAAAGAGAAACGGAGAAGTCCCAAGAGATCGGGCACATTTTTATTGCTTAAAATATTCCCGTGACCAGTAGAAAGAACACAATCAAATGGACAATGCAGACTCATAATTTGGTTTGTTAGTCTGCTTTCATTATGGACTTGGTTACTTGAATTTGTTTCAACCGAGTCATTCATTGCCTGCCAAGTTTTATGTCTCACAGAGCACCAATTGTTTGCTGTTCTGGCACTTCACTGGCCAACAAACCACCTTTGGTCTAAATTCTCAATTGGTAGATACAGTAATTTTCGGCCGGTATTACAATGTTCCTGAAATGGGCGGTCTTTCAAAATCCACACAGTAACTCAGCCTTCGTAAACGTCGTGTGCTACATGAGCAATGGTTCGTGATCGTTCAGAAGCAAAATACATTCAGCTGAGGCTGAACAATTCATTGACAAAAACCGAAGCAACTGAACTACGGAGAAAAGCATGCTAGATTCATACCAATCCACCACGGGGTTAAGTCCACTTAGGGTCTCGGTGGGAGCACGCCAATGATAATGACTAGTAGGTGATTTAAGGTTGCACGAGGTACCGAATATTCTAAGAAAATAGAAACCCAAGTTCACGACCATAGGCTTTTAGGTGCGTAATGCGTAAGTAATTTTTCTGTTCCGAAAATTGAACTTTACTTAGGATAAAACAATACTGTGCTGCTACCACGGTTTCTTCGAGTGAGTTGGGCATTGATATTCTACGATAAACTGTTTGAAATATTCACATGATTTATTATGAGCTCACGTACACTACTTCGGGCTTTTGTAAAAGTTTTTACTGTTAACTGTGGATAAATAATAGGTAGCCCTGCTAGTTTCGCCTACACCTAGATACGTCGACCCTTAGTTGGTCGCCGATTTATCACGATTACAAGAAGTACGTATATTTAAGACTACCTGCGAAAAATAGGTGGCATTAAGGTCCTTATGATTGAGGGTCTGCCTTTGGAATACTTTTTTAATACAAAATCTTCAGGTCATTGGGCAACTATAAAGCATCGGACTCGAGTTAGTGCATAGGATTCGAGTGAAAGCTGTACTGCGAAGGGCAGTCAGTTAAGCATAGGTTACCAGAAAGTTGAAAACGGTCTTCAATCACTCATTTTACACAGCTGCCTTGTAGTGAACTTAACATCCTGCAACTTGCACATGAAGATTTTATATTTTCTATTATTTGAGTCATCTTTGTGATCAATAATTTCGGCAGTACTTTCCCAAATCTGCTCAAACTGGATCATGCTAGACCAAAAGTTGCTTATTCTTGTACGTTCACATCTATTTGTTTATTTTTCCTTATTTTTTTCAAAATTTTGACTGATACGATTATCGTTACAAAAGTGGATGTCTGTTTAAGTGGAAGCGGTTGTGCGATAATTCAACAAAGTAAGCTTAAGCGAAAATGACTTATTTCCTGAAATTTCAGTTCATCAAATACGCAACGACTGCCAACCCAGTCCACTGATTCTCTGTTTCCATGACCTATTAATGTTATCACCATGCAAATATTGATGGAATTAACAGAAGCGAGAAAAATAATACTTCTTCTATAAGGAACCAATTGTAATCACTTACGACTGGGTGAGAAGGGTATTGGAGGTTTTTGATAAGAGATGTTCTGTTCTTCTCTTGGTATTATTGGTGTGATTATTATTCTGTTATTAGCATCGTCACAGTTACCTTCAGCGTCATCTATATTGTAACAAGCATACGCAAACTGACTTCCGCCAAAGGTGAAATTCTTTTGGCATCCAGGGCGGTTAATAAAAGCCATTTGTTGCAGGAGTTCCGATAGTGACCTCAGTTTGCAACTGAAGTTTTCGTCCTGTTGTAGGCTACTTGCTATTTTCAGAATCACAACCAACGCGTGCGATCTCTGTTCCCAGTAACAGACGAGTAAGGCTGCTTGTTAGAGATGGGGTTAAGAGATTCATGTGAAAGGCATGATGGCGGCCGGATGTGCAGATTCGTCAAAGCCCGGTGAGAAACTGATTAAACTCACCAATAATCATCCACATCCGGGGTTCCTATTGTTTACGTCTGGCCAGGGACATCACACCGAAACGCGGCTTTTATGATGCGCTCTTATCATTCAAATGTACCCGTATGCGAATGATCCATCTATTGGTTTGTCATGAAGTTGCAGCACTAAGTCAAGACGGCTTATAACAATAAAACTAGACAAAGTTACTAACTGTTACCACCATGAAGTATTAAAGCCCCGGAGTTTTAGAGGTATTCGTAACATTATCTCAACAACATTCAACCCTTACCACATACGTGCTCACCAGAATGTTCAGCAGGAATGGATAAAATGACAAAGACTTAGTTTTACCTCTTTTTGAGGACCATTATATCAGCGTCACTGCTGAGTTTTGTGAAACCGTCTACCGGATGCCGTGGGCGATATTGAGCCAAAGCCGCGGCTGTGACTACGGTAAGAAAATAGTTGAATTCGAGAGGTAAGCAGTTTACAAGTGTTTTTTTATTTAGTAACACTAGACACTAGTAACAGAAAATTTTACTTAACATTTACCTGTTAGTTTGGATCGAACTGGAAGAGTTCAATTTACTGGGAAGATGCGATGCCGACTGACGAGTACCGGCGGGATTCTATCTTAACAAGTAGTTTCTTGGAATCAGTGAAACCTGCTTTAGACCACATGATCTGTTCCGTTGTCCCCAAGCAAAACGTAAATAGAATACGCTAAACGGTGGAAACACGACATATGGAGATAAATTCATATCAATCGATCTCATAAAAGAAAACCATGGCTGATTAAATGGAATCCAAACAGTTAAACTTTTAAATATAAGAAAGGAATTAAAGTGAGTTCTTTTTGGGAGTGAAAGCTTCGAAATATCCACAGGAAACGATGCGCTGTCTTGAGTCTGGCTATGTATTTTCCCTTTGTTCGGGGTGGTGAGGTGAAAAATTGGCCGATTCCACATCTAGTTTTATGAGCCGACTTTAACTGTTAGTTAGATGGAAAGCAACTTTTATGTTTTATGGTTCATTTCAATGAAGAAAGATGAAATCCGGTTTTTGATTCCAGAAGAATTTTAACCAGCGGTATTCTACTGGCTGTGTTGAGTTTGATGCCAGCATGATTTTGATTGTGCCAGCCAGCCAAAGCGAAGAAAAAACTGTGATTTGGACATGAAAATGTTTCAGTACTAGTCACGTGATACGTACAATTAGCAGAGATTAAACGGTCAACATCGCGCCTTTTTAACCTGCAGTTCTCGGGTTCGGGGTTTTTCAATTTCAGTCTACTACTCAAATTGGCAGCTTTCAGGTGTCAGCCATTATATCCTGAACATGATTGACATGATCATATCAGTAACGGGGGAAGAAAAATATAAGTTAGATAAAAGAAATGCTCAACCAATTCTGGCAAAGGAGAATGGCTTTTGTGTTGTGTATAAACCAAGGAGAATTTTGTTAGTTATACCCGATAACAAAACTCACCGAATTAAATGACTAATTGATGATACAATGCATATTGTTGAAAAAAATGTGAGTGCCCTCTCAGATTTACTATCTGATGAGTAATCATGATGTGGTTGTGATGGGAACAGCAGGTCAAAGAGGCGTAATCTTCTGGTTCTTTTGGTTGTTCATCGTAGGGTCTTCAATTATTCAAATAGCGACTACAGAATCACTCAGTGCTAGCTTTATAGAGGCGGTTATTCTTGTGCAGAAATTAAGATTGCATCTGCCTTTCACTTCACAGCAGGGGATTACAATGATGGTATTTGCCAACGCAAACGCTCCCGCCACTTTGAGGGGTGCCTTTTCGCAAATGTCAAGGAGACTTCCGAGGTTCGGTTATAGCAACCTACCTCGTGGAATGTACGGTACCTTGGTTTATTTGTGTCGGATAGCAGCGAGATAGGTTTGTTTGAATGCCGTTCACAAGTCAGCGGAGTTATTCAGCTTTGCGTAGTGAATCACAGTTGCTTTGACATTCTTATCTGGACGGCTGCCAAAAGGCTAAAGGATAAACCAGGTGCTACATTGTTTTGGGAACCAGAAGACAAATCAAACCCTACTCGACAGGTATGCGGTCAAGATATTCAGAAATGTAAATCTCAAGGAAAAGCATTCCCTTTTATTTTATGAAAGAAAGTTCCGCACGGGGACTGGATTCTTGTACGCAGTACAGAAAAAAGGGGAATGAACTTTAGCTAGCGAACAAGAATCAGCTAGCCCCGTCAAAGACTCAAAACACTAGCAAAAGTTTTAAAAAATGTTTGCTTAGATATCACGAACTGGCTGATGGTAGTACACCGTGTTCGATCGCACTTAATGAATGTTCGGTTGCTGAATTAAATCCTTAAAGTACTAAGATGATACTTCACTTTGACTGTTAGTAATCAGCAGTACTTTATACCCAGGCCAATTTCCTTCTTTCGTCAAGAAGTACTTCTGCATGCGTAGAAAAATTTGTTTGGTAGAAAACTGCAGAAGATCTAAACGTTGACACCAGCGTTAATGAGATGACGTAAAAATATGGGCCAGATGGACAGGTACCAATATTAGCGAAGATAATCAAATCTCAGGATGAGGAGAGCGAAAGCCAATGAGAATAAAATCAGAGAACATTTTCTGAAGCCAATTGGTGGGACACTTCAGTTACAATGCCATCATGCTGTCGGTCACCATAGATTCATCGTTTACAAACCAGGTTGGATAGCAATCGACAATTCAATGACTTTCGGCTACGACAAATGTGATTGGAAGTTGAAATGTCAACGAGTTTCTGAGGCTCAGAAAACTAGTCTCTAGTGTTTCAAAGATGACAGTTAACAATTGGCGGAGCATCAGTCCTGCTTTTTCCATGGCCAAATTCCGTACCGTCACACATAGTTATTGTCAAAGCGAGTGTTTTTACGGAATTCTTAAGCAATAATTTTTCACTTCGTCAAAGTGGGAATCATCAGAAGAGTACATCCATTAATTTACACATACTGAGAAAGGGACCTTAGATTGAAGATATGTCGGAATTTCCATTGAAGCGCCGATAAAACAGATTTCGAACTGCTCATTCCTTGTAAAACTTTGCACCTAAGATTCTCATCCAGACGTAATCTATCGATAATAGAAACTACATCAAACTAAGTCCAAAAGCACCCAATTTGAGGGTTATTCACCAATCGCTGAGCAAAGTAACGAGTCTGAGCTAAAATAAGGGGCCATTTCCACTCAATGAATCAAACGTTTTTCTCGTGGCTTTACTTCAGGAAGAAACGAATTTGAGGTATTTATGTAGATATATGTATACATGCTTCTCATATGTACATATGTACATGTATGTCTACAAATGTATCGTACGAATTTGCTTACAGATTAAATGCCATGAAAACCATGTTGAGGAGAATAACGATGAGCGAAAAAGAGCAAAAACAGCAGAATTAACCACGTATTTACCATTTCTTCAATTCTGCAGCTTCATGTCATCGGTCATTCATGATTTGCTAAAGAATGTGATAAAACTCTCGTTGACTTAATAGCTCTATCCTGAAATTTGACCATAAGATTTGGCCTATAGGACAGTAAGACGGGATAAGCTCTTTTGCAACCGTCTGGGAGCGGGTGTCCCACGGCTCAGTTCATGCGCTTTTTGTTTTGAACTGAATATCCCCGACATCCAGCTCCGATAAAGATGCCGATGAGCAATGTTGTACGCTTTGCATGCCACCCATGGTTCGTTTGGAATCATAATTCATCCATCTGAAGTTTCAGGAGCAATTAAACTTATTGGATGCTACCAGATTTTTACCATAGTCTTCACATTTTGGTGGAACCATTCGTGTCACAAAAATTCCGGTCGTGGGGCTTTCTCAGCAGAAACTGTTTGGGACACAAGGTCGTTTTTGAGCATTTCAACGGATGTTTGGGACGAGTGGCTATCCCACAGCATCGAAAATTCACAGATTACTCTAAAGACGGAAATGTTTTATTTTATGGCATAAAAGTTCAGGTCACCTTAAAAAAGATGGGAACCCAGATCACCGATAATCTGTTAGGAAACATTTAGGGCTGTTTCAATGGTGATTTGGATTTTGACATTGCATGTTGAATTATTTACTGTACAGTGTTATTTTTCCAATTATCATTTTTACTAAAGTTTAATCGAAGCTGTTTCGAATCGCCAAAAATACACTCGAACTTTGGATTTGTATTTGTACTCAAGGCGTCCCGACAGGGCAATCAGGAGATAAGTGTCATCAATGCATTGCACTGTTACCGAGAAAACGGTTGTTTTATGGAGCATTTTGGAGTACAGAATAGCAAAATAATCAATTAGATTTGTTACCGTTCCTTAAGAATTTGGTAATCGACTTCCTGAGTGCCGTAAGTCAAAACATTGCCAACAAAATTTATCCATGTTTATCTTATACAAACGCAATTTCCATTAATTCGATATATTCGTCATATTATTAACTGGGAAAATTTATTCACAATGCCAACTTATATTTAGTTTTAGTCTTGTGTACAGTATAAGCAGACGAGTCAGCTAGGCAGACACCTAGTTTGATCGGTGCAGACTGTTATATTAACTTTGTGTCCCTTTTTATGAGGTGCCAAGTAAATGTAGGATACCACCTGAAGGCGCATAAAATCAATCATTAACCTGAATGGCAGCACCGTCCTATCTTTCACAATTACGGGCATATCTACAAAACATATGTGCAGACAAACTGCCAATATTCAGGACGAGCTGTTCACCAACGTGTTGCAGAGTCAATACGCAGCCCGGGAGATAGGTCTTGTCCGCCGCATAGAATTCATGCGCACCCATCCCATCTCTGATCACCAGAAAAGCACGATTTTTTATTCTCATCATTTTTGTGATCTATTTATTGGGATTCATGTCATCGTGGTCGAAATAGGTAGCCAACTCTTCGGTTGAAGTTGCTCTGCTGTAGAAGTTCGAAGCTGGTTTTAACAGGCCATTTGTGTACGAGGAGAGCAAAATCGTAGATCCTCATTGCTGTCCCAAGAAGCTCAGGAATTAGAAATATATATAGAGAAAATCCTGAGAGAATTCATAAACTTCGGCTCACTGAGGGCTACACGATGTCGTCCATCTAATTTTTTAGGTAAGGATGATGCATTGTGCAGATGAACAGGATCGAACTGATTTCGGGGATTTCAAGGAACATCTCCAGCGCCTCGAAGACGGACATCTTTTAAACGTCGAGAAGAATAGAGAGGTACAAACCTGGAATAAATCAAAACTATGCACTCTATTATAACTGCTTTCATTTTATTTTATTTTCTGTTTTTAGAATAAAATCCTAACGACTATCATATAGCATTTTTATGCATAAAGAAAACGTCGGGTGTGTGACAATCTCAAATACAGCAATGTGCCAATCTAAAGTATAATCTCTAATAATGTTTTGTTTCATCGTGGACCGTAAACTGCATGAAACTACTGAGGTCTTATTGTACTGCAATATGCTAACTGGCCTTTAATTTTTTAATTTTGAATTAATCATATTAGAGAACATCGATCTATCGGCTGTAAGAACGGGGCTGCTCCTCAAATCAAGCTGTCATCTTTCAGGTTATCAGTTGTAGACTCTGGTCCATGCCCTTAGGTCTGTAGGCTTTTCAGGCGGCTAACTGGACAACACAGGTGTATAACACATCACTGAAAGCCAAGGAAGACGCTTCATACGTGCCCGAAACCTTCAGCACTGCGTACCTGCTATATCCAGAACAGGAAGCGTACAGGGGATAAACAGTCGTGAGCCCAGAGTCGTACTAACTAGGCCACATGGGTTGGTTCTCAGTAGCATACTGGGATGCCAATATTTTAGAAATAGTCGTCTGAAAATAACCGTAAATTTTGTAAAACTGAAGAAATCAAGCAACAAATTTGTTTTATGCCTATTCGGTTCTTGCCGTGGAGTCATCTGCCACATATTCGTTAAGCTTCTGACGAACAATTGTGTGTGACAGATTAGGAAGCATAGGCTGCGGTGACGTCCGGCACGCAGCGGAAATATGCTGTCGTATAATCTTTTCTCACTTATAAACACGATGTAATCCAGCAGTGAAAACGACTTATCCATCTGGCGTTATATTTCCAGGTAGATAATTTTCCACCTCATTTGCCCTCCTTTTTATTGGACTATTTGCTACGTGCCCTAATTTTGCTTCTGTTTTGAATGGACTTTTGTTTAAATGCGCAACCAAATCCTCCTCAACAAACTGTGCACAAACGTTGTGAACTCTTTTGATCCCCACTTAATTCGAATGAAATTACTCCTGCATATCGTGAACTAATAGGATTCATTGGTAGATGTCTCTGATTCGGTGGATTTCGAAGTCTCCAAAGGGCTTGCAAAAGAATGATTCGTCTTTTTTATGTCGCTATCACGGATCATTTCATTTAGACACAATTATATAAATGTCGGATAACCCATTTGCAAGTCTGCTAGGAATTTCAATTTGCAAGTTGACGGATGTTTGGAGCAGAACTATTTCAGTGATCATTTTTGTCCGATGAAAGAATAATTTCGATCAAAGCATGACTGCTTTTGTTTTATCCATCACCAGGTCCGTGGATTTTGAACGATATGCGAATGGGTTAGTGAACCGATTTAAACGCCTATTGTTAGCGAGGAAGTCTACCAGATAATATTTTCCAGCTGCACAGCAAATGCTCATTCTCGTCGGTCAGGAACATTGAATTTCCAGCATCGTCGATATTTTTTCGTTTATGCAAACACAAACGTATCCTCACTGCTTTTTAGCCAAACTACCACAAACTGTTTTAAGATGTGCAAATTTTGTAAGCAGTCTAGTGAAATGGTTTTCGTTGGTCTGCAACTCCTGGATGAAATTTTGAAAAAAATGAACAAAAGTCGTATGAACGGTCCTGGCATGGGTCGTGCTCGAGCATTCGTTGATTCTATCCGGAAGGTTCCTGATAACTATTTCCCCATTTCTCTGTGTCTCCGGCACTCGCGGACGATGGCCAAGCGAATAAGGTCGTCGCCATTGGACGTGAAGGTCACGGGTTCGAGCCCCCTCGCCGCCGCTCATTTTCCCCAATTGGCAATTCTTTGCTGGCCGCGGCCCCCTTCCTGAAAATGATGCACATTGGTATTTCACTGATGAAGGAAATTAAAGATAAAAGCTAAAAGCTATTTTGGTCTCCATGCGATACCTTGTTATATTTGCAAGGAGTCTGTGGCCAATCAGAGGATATCAAGTGGAACAATAGGCCAGTGGTGGGAGGACTCAAACCAGTGACTTTCACTTTGGAATGGCCACCGGTTGTTGTAACAATAACTAGCAGTAATCCTGTAAATTTTGGTTTTACTTAACGGACAACACCGGTTAGGTATAGCAGCAAGTTACGTTGTGAGTAAATGATTGAGCAGGTGAATGATGATGGCGCGATTCAAACATGCCACGTTTGCATCCAGTTACTAGGTCAATGATCAATTAACCGCCTAACTAAGCTGTTTCATGGTCAAATATTTGCCCCCAAGTAGAATAACAGCAATCTATTTGTGATAGATTGGAGAAATGTTACATTGGAAGTTCCCTGTATCGTTTAGACTTCACACTCTCACACCTCATGCCTAGAACAAAAAGGAGCGGGAAGTCTGCTGTTTGAGTTTGGAATTAAGTCGAAAAACAGATACTTCAGCACATCTATTTGAAATTATTCAAATCCAAAAGACCTCATTCATGAGCTCACTAGGGTTGAGTAATACTTGGGGATTCTAACTTTAGCCGATGAAACTGATGAGAAAATTCCGTGTGATTAAGACGATACGTGCAGAACTGACCATATTCAACCCCGTTTTCAGTAGCGGAGTTTGGCAATTTGTTGTCATTATGGCTGCCTGTAGTTCAGCTTGAAGGTCGCACTGTTCAGCCGTCACGAAATACCTGTAGAAAGCTACACGAAAACACTACCACAGGCTCCTGGACTTATCTCATGTCCTAAGCATTTTACGGGTTTTGGGCAACCCTGAATCTAAAGATGCATAAATCCAAAAGAACAAAGAATTAAAATTGGAAGGGTTGTCAGTAGAGCAGCCGTGGAAAATTTCTTGCCAAATGTTGGGCCTTCAAAAAATCTACCTGGGAATTTATCAAAAACTAATCATCTGCGCTACCCGACGGCGACAGATACTGTAGCTTTCATGGTTCCCATGCAAAATGTATTGATTATGAACAGTCTGTCATATCCCCACCTAGTTGCAATGTGCTTCCCGCAAGTGGAACTCCACACCAACAAACTCTTCACTGTCATCTGTGTCCCGAGATAGGAGTCAGGAGAACCGACTCATATGGACTTTATTAACTTGACCTTCCCTTCATCAATAATGGTAATAATTCCACTTTTCCACCGATACTTTAAACACGTCTTTTTCGATCGGGAATTTTGTTTCAATCAAACCATATTACCACTGAAATTATTCTGAGATTCGAACGCGAGTACTTAAAAGGAATGCAGATTGAGGTAAGTTGTTGTGGCAAAACCGTACTTGGAAATTCCAAGATGCAAAACTCACCGCACTATTCGTTCTAAGGAACTAGGAGAAAATATTCATGGCTGTGCGATGATATGAATAAAAAACAAGGCATTCGAAAGTATTTGTGCATGTTTGAAAATTTACCAGCTTAATAATTTGGTTCCAGTGATCCTTCTAGCTTGTTATGGCAAAAAGGCAAACAATGTTCCAACGATTGTTCGTCAGCTGGTTTCAGTTTTACGTGGGAGGACATACGTTTGGACCTAATACGCCGTGTAAAAGTTCAGTAATCTGGTGGAAAACTGTTTTTTTTTATCAAGCTACTCGATGAACCTTTGAGTTGAAAAAGTCATCCAGAGTGACTAACAAGTGGTGGTCGGCAATCGTTATCGGAGTTGAAATATAACGGGAGGCGGAGCAAATGGGGCGGTTTAGTCAAGAATTAGGTTTTGACCGATCAATCACAACTGATGACAGACTAACCAACGAAATTTTTAGCGCATTTCGATGATCCGTGAGGCAACAACCCGAAGGCTTCTAGACATGCCAATCTGGGAAATCATGTAGTCGATGGGTCAAACTTTATAACCTTCCTTATACAGCAGTAGCCCAGGGACTTTACTTATGAGCTAATGAGAAAAAGAGATTATTAACACAAATTTTGCACTGGCGGTGAAGCCAAGGTCAACTAGCTTCTTCACAGAATTCAACCTTTACTACGTTTGATAAATGAATTCTAAGCAGTTCTCAACTATTCTTGTGGAATAGATTGATAAGAGCAGTAAAAAATTAATAACCCCATATAATGTCCTATTTTTGCACTCAGGAAGTAATTCATGTTATACCGATGCTTAACCCACCAGTACAAAACTACGGAAGCACTGAACAGCTGTTTTATCCTTCTCAGGAATCGTGAACAATGCACATCCCCTACCCCAAAATGGGATGCGAACCCGGGGCAAACGATTATGAGTCGAGCACCTTAGGCATTACTTTACCGGACAGGCCCTGTAGATTGGAATAAAAATACTGTATGTCTTGAAATCATGTTATTCGCATTGAAATGGCTGGTGTGTAATTCAACTGGTGATAAATTTTGCTTGTGTTCTTGGACACAGGTATGTGAAACAAGTCTTCAACATTTAGTGATCGTTCACAAATCAATACAATAACCAAAGCAGCAGAATGAAATTCGAAAGACTCATCCCTTGGTAACGTATGTGATAGTAGATCACGCCAACCTGGTTTGATACCACAGAAAGCTGTAGTTAGTGCCCCATGATTCGCTTTATAAGGACAGATAAGGATGAAAATTCTTTTGTATGCTTAAGATTTTATCCAAATGAAACAGTCCATACTTGTTTACATGAAGTCAAGTGGGGCTGCTGGGTATATTACCAAGGTTGTTCTCTTCACATTCTGTTTGGTGATGACAATTTGCAGTCTGCTGTGCTATTCACGATGGACTTTTTGAAAGTTGATAAAATCCTGATATCTAAGCCATGTCTGACTTATGTAAAACCCTTTTTACAGAATGGATGTAATTGTTCAGTCAATTGCCGAAGGCTGGAGTATGATGCAATGTATTACAATAGAAAGTGAAGTATTTATTACGCGTTGTACGGGATTTCAGTTAAAGTAAGTCTGCAGGAGTAATTGGAATCAAATACTTCTCCGATCCCACATAGTTCCTCGAAATTGTAATGAACCCACTGAATTACACTTGGAGCTTTTCACATGATGTTGACCGAGATATCTGAGCATAAGAACCATTAATCCGAGCAAAAAATGACTTACGCTTTAGCATCATTCGTAGAATGACTATGAAAGCGATACTGGCATGCTTGCTGCCAATCGCTAGGAGTAAGGCACGTTCATCAAGTCTCATTTGGGATTACAAGTCTGAATGAACGCCTGAAATTTAATCACCTAATCTTCCTTTACAATGGTTGAATATCCATCCAATGAAATGCACAGACTAACTACTTGACTTGATCTGGCCTAAATAATAGACCAACCGATCCCGTTCTCAGACGGACCATTAGTTCACAATACTGTGTCCTTTGGTCCATTTTGTCGGCCTGAAAAAAATTCGCAAGCCGATAACTTCACAACCAAGGATGTGTACAGTGGAAAACGGAAACTGTACGAAGACAAAACGAAACAATAGAGCACACGGGAATATGGCATAGAAGTTACGGTTTTATACCGAGGTAATTTGGCTTTCACACTAAGATTGCATTCACAAAAGCCTGTCGCGGATAGTCGAAAACTATGCAATTTAGAGAAACAAATCAGTGATAGCCAAGTGTTTTCAGGTCACATGTTATCATAAGTGGTCGTTAAATAATATAAGGCATTCACGAAAAATACAAATCAATAGAGTGGATGCCACTGAGAAGGGTCGTATAAAATGAAGTGCCAATACTGACAATGATAAAAAGAGAATGATACAAAAATAATGCTCTAATATATATATATGTATATATACTGACAATTCTCCCCTTTCTTTCAGTTCTTTCTGAAAAGTAAAACAAGTTTAAAGTGTATCATGGATGTAGAACATTCAATTGCCTGTGGTTTCTTTAGATCTACAGCACGATCAACACTGAGAATGTTGTGTTTGCTACGGTAAGTGATGTCATTGGACTTCGGTGGAAAAATATCCAACCGGCTTGGAAAGAACACCGCACAAAGAATAACTAAAGTGGGAATGAATTTTGAGTCGGTATTTATAACGCTGATGTTTTTGGCGACAAGCTCACATTTTATGTATCCACGACCGTTGCGTTTTTTGCTAACCCGCGAAAGCAGACAATTTAGCTGATTTACGGCTGAATTCTTTCAAAATATCACAAATGTCTGTGATTTTATCTAGAGACTATATCCACGTAATGCAGCTAAACAAATTACTGAACAGTTTTGAACGTGTTTGTTAGTCCGAGCTTTGGGTTTATTCAATTTCGGTTCGTCAGGTTTCCCACTAAGGTAACAAATGATTTGCAGCCTTTCTAGTTGATGTCGACAGCCAGTACTACAGCACAGTGACCGATTAGAAGCTTGAGGTAAAGTCAAGGACAATTACTCAGAGACGGGCACATTCGGGTCGGTAATTGCTGGTTATCACTGGGCAGCACATCATATGAATAACTAGAAAAGAGTAGAGAGTGTCTGCACAATCTCCTTTAATTTTTCAATTTATTCCAGATTCATAAGTGAAATCTAAACCCTGAAAGGTCATTGCATACACATTGAAGCAGAAATACTAATAAGTTTGTTCGATGTACCAGTATGAAATCAGTGTTTGCGAACTTATAACCCCTCGGCGAGACGCCAACGTATTAAGAAACGGCCTTTTGGTGCGCTCAAAATAATGGGTAGAAACTTTCCAGCTTCATCGGGAAAGAGGCTGTTGCGGATTTGATATTCATGCAGTATCAGTAAAACAGCTTTTCCTACGGCCTGTTCGATCCATGCAATTAAGGAATGCGCATTTGTAAAACTTGCCTTGAGAGAGACTACCCACGCTAGTCAAAACGTTGGCTCACTACATCTACCAACAGCACTGTTATTAACATTATATCATTCACAACAAAAGTGCTTATTTAAATTTGCGGAACGTTTTTTGCCAGTCGACTGAATAATCCATCAAAACAGCACGTGTGAAATTTGAAAGAATCATGAACTGTTTGTTGCAGACATCTGTTTTTCGGCTTCATCTGGTATCTGCATGTTCGAAGCACAGCAAAATTTATAAATGAAGATCAGCCATGCTTAAACTGAAATGACGTTCTATTTTTCAGTTTCTTTCAGCAACCTCCTCTGGTTGGTGCATTGGTCCTTTGTTACTCGGATCTAATCGAAATGTTTGTTACTGCAAGTCGTGAACACCGGGTTGTCGAACTCTGTCTGCATCCCGAGAAAACTCTCGACCGGTCTAGCGATTGAACTTCGTGGCTCAGAATTTCCTGGGGGGCCTTTTGCCCCCCAAGATGTTGTTTTATCACTGTCCGAAGGTCTTCACACATCTGGCTCTTTCACGTATGTCGCTGTATTGAAAATCTAAGCTCATTAGACTGTTCACATGTCTATTAATGGTTCTAACCTGCGGAATTTAGAAGACCTGTTGCAAACGTTAATTTCAGTAGACAGTGGATTACTTTAAGAAATTTGGTCACAAATTGACTATGGTGAGGAGTTCAACTGTCAACACTAAGTATGAACTGTAATGAAATAAATATATTATTTATGCACATATTTACTTAACTAGCCTCATCAGGATTCTGAAACTTTTAGATATTACTTAGTATAGTGAAAAGAACAACACTTTTAGAATGAAGAAACAGAAACCACAGATGATTCCCAGACACATATTCTTATAGACTGTATTACTCAAATGCGATATCATGCTGCGTTGGGTGAAAAAGATTTATCTGTATATTCACTCTCAGGCGGATATCCTGTGATGCTGTTCTGCAAACTTGTGCTTGAAAAAGCAGAATACAACGGGAGGCCATGATTTTCGATTCCACCTGCTGCAGTCGTGAGAACCGCAAAGCGATGTTCAGCATTCAAAAATAAATGAGGCGCCAATAACGATTCAGTTTTTTATTTATTTTTGTGACCAAGAACAAACGAGGTATCCGGTCGGTTTGTCGCGATTATTGTGATCTATTCTATACATTTCTTAGTACGAAGTTCGTTTCATCCATATAAATTTATACGTCTTACTCGATTTTGGACATTGAGATTAGATCTCACGAACTGTACATGAGTCAGAAAATTTGTTTGATCATTTCGGCAAATTCAGGGGAGCTGGAGTAAGTAAATAACATTCCCAGTGAAGTCATAAAGCTAAATCTTCAGTGTCCCACTCTTTGCAAGAGAGGTACGGCGAATAAGATACATGACGTGCATCGACTGGAAATACAAAGAATATTAATACAAGTTTTTCTCCGATTTAAAGACCCTGATAATCGTTTGGTAATTGAATGTTGCTTTATACAGACATGACCTAGGTTTGATATGAGGAAAAAGTTTCTGACAATGCTTCCTCCAAGCGATTACATCAAATGTGACACGTGTGACACTGAGATAACCTGATAAACTAATGCGAATTTTGTTAGTAGGTTTAACCCCAGTAAAGACATCGGTGTTTGTTCCAGCCCACGTTAAAGCTACTCGGGCTGGAGAAAGATAGCCACTAGCTAGTAAATGACGGAAAACCCGGTAGTAGAAGGGCAGCACTGTCTGGAATTAATGAAACGAACGAGTAATTTCTGGACAATAAGCGATGATGAATTGAAAATATCTTCGGTCAGGTAGTGTTACATCATTCATCATAAATGGGCATAAGTGCAGAAGGCATTCGTTCACTTCAATGCACCTCAAAAATATTTTTTGTTGAATCTGAACGATTCCCTTCAACCCTGTTCGAGCTAAGATCACAATCATTTTCGGAAATACAGCACAAATGAGAACATTGCTGAGGATAATTTTGCACCACTCACCGTGGTCTTGAAAGTTGCTGAACTTGACAGACCTAGATTAACAACCTGAGGCGTATTTTTTATCTGATCGAGATGACTTTATCCAAGCACTCGGGGTCGGTTCCTAATTTCAAGTCAAATTATAGTAACTTCACAGTAATGCATAATTTTCAAGCCACAGAAGTAGACATTCTATGTGAAATTATACCACTTTCAACCACCAAATTAGCGGATTTTTACTGTTAGTGCAAATCCGCGAATCTCTTTGACCAGGTTACGGAACATAACAGTCTTTTGCAGCAAAATCGGTTTTCAAGAATAACAAACGGTATTCACCGCCTATGTCAATATTCCACAGGAGTTGCTATACCATTCGACCTTCGTATTCCTATTCACATGCCACAGACATGCTTATGTTTCTCACCCTTCGTTCCGATTTTCCTGTTCATTTTGATTTGATTTGTTAGGTCATATGTATCCTCACGGGCATTAAGTGCCCTCAAGTTCGTTTGTGCATTTGCTCCACCGCCGCTAGACAGTGTACTTCTGTTATGATTCCCGAAAGCAAGAGTGCTTTAGTCAAAGGAATAACAGTACACGAAAAAAAAAATGAACGAGACCGGTAGTCACGCTCAAGCAGAGAATTCGGATTACTACGATGTAATCACACTGAGTGGTTCTTCGTTACTAAGCAGTAAACGGTTTATTCCTATTTTTTATTTCAAAATGACCCTCCCCACATGCCAGTGATTTTTTTCGATCATTTCTGTTTTTGATGCTCTTTCACTCTCTGGTCAATGATCGCCATGACGTAGAGTGTTGTGCCAATTTCAGCTAGACAACAACTTTGTTTCTTTCTTTAATGTACCGGAAAACTCCATTCAATCGATCCCTTATATGGAGCCGATTTGCAGAAATTTCATGTTATCCCTTTAAGTGGCCGGGTTATTTGAAACAGGCAGCACGCATCAACACTTCGGGTTTGCAAACATTTAGACGATTGGGATCAATGAAAATGGAGTAAAAACGCAGAAATCTGTGTATCTATTCCCTTACGTTATTCGATCGGGTGATGTTTACGCACACCTGCACGAAAGCAAGTCTGATTGTGTAATCCTGATGCGAACTACGTCAAGTGTTCATTAGGCTTTTGGCAGAATATGCACCCTGTTCCCGCTGATTTTCCGGGGGTGTTAAGTTTTACGCTGAGAAGAGCGGACTTGCTTCCAAATTATGTGAACCCGCTTAGGAAAAAGTGCATAGTGAATGTAATCACCGGCACACATATATCCTTAGCTGTACAAACCGCGCTTGCGCTTTTACAATTCCCGACTGACCAGTATCCATGATGACGCTTAACAGACAACACAAGTGAAATCTTACTGTACGAATTTCAGTGCGTTGTTCCAATCTGCGTGAGGGATTGTGCGCGTACGTGTGCATGTGCGTCCATTTGCGGCCAGTTCAACGTTTGATTTATAGTAATAATCCGCTTGACATTATCCACAGTAGTTACGGGGTGAGCGGAAACAGTGTATCGTGGCTGCCTTTCAGGCGTGCATGTGGCTGATGATCACATTGAATCATGGCTCGTTTATTCGCTGCTGTTGAGCTGCATCATCCTGAGAAGGGATTCACAGGGAAGGCAGTGCAGTTTTGTGTCAAACAAAAAATGGAAATTATAATGAAAGATTTTTGCTAACAGAATATTTGGCAAATTTGAGAGAAAACACTTCTAACCACCAGTTCTCAAGACTGTATTTGTTTATGCGGGATTTTATGCACGCATTAAAACGTAGCAATAGACAAGTTAAAATTAGTGGATTGTAATTTTCTTGTTTCTTTTTTCCTCGCCGATGGTGGTCAGGCCGATAAGGTCGTAGCGTTTGGATGTGAAGTTCGTGGGGTCGAATCCTCACACCGCCGGTCAACTCCCCCACTTGGCAGCCCTCTGTTAGTCTGATGTACATTGTTATTTCATTAATGAAAGAAAGAAAAAGTTGAAAAAAATCGATAAGTGGAGAATTTAACAGGGTGGGATTATGCGAACTGACGGGATTCACGTGCGCAAACCACAACAACATTCAATCAAACATGTTTGTTGTCGTTCGATGCAACCCAAATTCATTTGGTTTCAATCAGCATTATTTCTACAACATATGATGGAGGTCCAACTGGAAGACGAATGCGAAAGGATGATTATTACGAGAGCAATCAGTGCGCCTAACTCAACCTACAGAGAAACCAGGAAATAAAGCTTTGGACGAGCAATAACCAAAACCGCTTTTGAATCAACGCTTTTACTTGATCAAGAATCTAACTATTTTGCTCATTTTTAGAAGAAAATTAACTAACAAGGAAGTAACATGGAGAAACTAAATAGAGTAAAATAACTGCAACCAATTTGAACTAAAATAATTCCATTTCTATTGTGAATGATATAATATTAATAACAGCGTTGTTGATAGATGTAATGCGCCAACGTTTCGACTACCGTGGGTAGTCTTTCTCAAGGCAAGTTTTACAATCAAATGTAAAACTTGCCTTGAGAAAGACTACCCACGGTAGTCGAAACGTTGGCGCATTACATCTACCAACAACGCTGTGTTATTAATATTATATCATTCACAATAAAAACCAATACATGGCGCATCGATTTTTCGATACACTCCTTACGTCGTTTGGTCCGGATATAATTCCATTTCCTTCCTAAAAATACAAGCAAAGCCGAGAATTTTATTCAATCCCGGAATCGCTTTAGTTGGAGACCAGTTTTCCAGATGAAGTTTTTTTAAAGTAGAAAAAGTCTGCTAAAAATGTTCTCATCTATGTCCTGAAGGATTAGAATAAGACTTTACCCGGCAATTAGACAAAATAAGTACCGTAAAATAATTACTATTCCCAAATTTGAAAACGTTATTCTTTGAAACTTCGGGTTTTGACATCGGTCGCCATTGTTGTAGGCTAGAAGATCCTGTCTTCCAAATGCCGTATGCAACGAGACAGACAAAATCATGAGAACTCAGCTAACCGGAAGTTCTGGCAGAAACCTTGAGGCATTTTAGAGACCAGCTTATTTGGTTCATTGCCAAAGCACACACCACTTATGCCTACGTGTGAACCAGTGTACGTAGATGCCGGTCCTCCATCATAAATGGAGGTCATCAGAGAGACAAGTCTTCTGAAAGGGCTTAAGGAAGGAGGACAAGACGAACAGTCTCCGCCCTTTATCAAGGATGGTGGAAAAGCAATTACTTTGGAGTTAACAAAATTCTTGGAATCATTCTGGGCGGATTCCTAAGAACTAGTATGAATCGGTTACCGCACAAAACTACCAAAATTGGCAGATCCCCAAATGAAAATCGCAAAGGAGTTAGTTTGGAAAGCGCTGCATCCGAATAGCTCGAGAGCTTGTTTGTACTGACCAACTTTTTACTTTGCAACCAATCTTAGAAAACTCATGGACCCGTGATTTTTGTGCTACTTGTTTAAAAGCCATTTTAAATTCAGTTGATTAGGCAGTTCTTTGGCGCTACTCGCATCGAGGAGTGCACCAGAAAAAATCATTTCATTCTTTCAACTCTCGAAATCTAACAGCCAAAGTTTGGTTGTCTGTTTCGATGATTTTTCACTGGAGTTCATGGCGGGAACTGGTACTCCTCACGGTTAGCCACTTTTATCCTTTTTTTCTAATTTGTAATTGAGATGACGATGGACGTTGCACTATCCTCATGTGAGTATAGTGACATTAATATTTGGTCAGACAGGCAGCTGCCTCGTATTGTTATGGCAACGAGTGAGGACTCGGAAAAACCGTAGTCTTTTCACGATCGTCCGAACGAAAGCCTAACTACGGTTTGGATGGCTCTTGCACCTTCGAAGCGTTACAGGAGTGGATCGGCTCGATGAATGTTGTTTTATCTGAGGAAGAATTGGCCGGTGTATATAGATTCCTTTATTGTGCTGCTCTATCTCACCTGGTGACCGTATATTGGATGAAGTTTGTTCGCGCGTGCAAAATGCGCGATTGCCATTTGCCGACTTCTTTGACGTCGACGTGGTATCCAGTTATCGATTAAAAGGTCGAGTATGCACAACAACAATGAGGTCGTTCCTGTCATGGACGCTGATGGCAGAAACGGAAAGGCTTTCAGTAGTTGGGAGCTATTGGTCTCGTAACATTACACAATGTGGTGGGAGAATGGTTACAGCAAGTCAGAGGTTAGGAGTAAGGTGTTGGCAGTGAATAATAATAGTGCAAATTGTTTGATTCCTACTTTATGAGCGACCGCAGAATGATTGCCTTCGTGTGTGTCGTTTTTTAGGCATACAGCGATTGGAATAAAGGTCGAGGTGGTGTACTCAGGACATTGTAAGCTGGTACTGAAACTTTAACTAATAAAGTAGCTCACGCAGGTACAATTGGACTGCCGGAATGGGATCCGTGAGGCTTCCCAGAGTGATGGTTGGAGACGATAGATAGCCCAATGTATCAGTCATTGACGTCCCTAAATCCTGAATGTCTCTTTTTCTATATACACGTTTAACTTGCTAACTTACTGTTGATTTTTGCGTATCTTTCGTTTTCGTTTTCTCTTCTGTGCAGTTGATGTTGTGAGACAAAAATCAAACCGGAGCATAGTTGCAAAATAAAGCGAGTTGATGATGTCTGACCCCATGTGGAGTGCGATGCCCCCTGGAGCAACTGTGAGATCACAATAAGAGGGAAGGGTTTATTATAGTATTTAGAGTACTCTTCACTATGGTAGCTTTCAAATACAATGACCGAACTACCTTTATGTGAGATTAGGGATGACTCTAAAAGCGAATGAAGCAGCATACGGTTTTCGATGGAGTCATCTAGTAACAGTTAACAGTTTCCAGTCTAACTAGTTATCAGTTTTTTGCATTTTCCTTAGTCACCGAAGCTCCCGAACAATGGAAAACATCCGTTTTATTGTGGCATAAAGTTTCCTTGTTTGATTTCGTTCGGATATCCAAAAATTGCTTCTAAACTGTGCATTTTGACAGTAGCTCTTGGGAGCATGTATATCGCACTAGTTCATCTCAGTAGTAATTAAACCCCGTCCACTGTGACTATTTCTCAGCTCAAGTTTAAAATTAGGTTTCCTAATGAATATGCCATGATTGGTACATGGCAGCTTGACCATGATTCTTCAATTTTTTGCTTACTGCTTATTGTTCATGCGTCTATTATTTCCTCACTCAACATATCCTACCGTGAAATGATCGAAAGACAGATCAAGCAGCCCATATTGTTATGCCTCTTATGGTTAGTTGTAACGAACGCGATATTTGGGAACCTCTAAAACCCCCATAGGATACTGTCCTTAATCTGGTAAAACTTTTAAAATCTCAGTGGTTTATGCCTGCCCAACTAACTGTGTCGTGATTCTGCGTCACTCGGTTCCTTTAATATTACCCAAAATTCGTTGTGGCTAACAAGGTGAGTGAGAGAAAGTGACCATAAGTATATGGAGGAACTGTCCGCTGACAGATATCCTGAAATGTTGCTCCCTATCCAGGTGGTCTTTCAAATCGCCTTGCGTAGGCCGACATCACGTCTGTGTAAACAAGCAAGTGATTTCCCTACGATAACACGAAATTCCCATCCACATTTAGTCATCTCATCAGAAACTGTGCATTCACAAAGCAGGTCCTGCCAAGTTCAACAGACAGATATTTTCTTCTAGTAGAGTTCAACGATAACAAGCAGTAACAAAAGACGCTACGAAAACAGATGGTCTGATGCGAATCCTTGCCCTGTTGGTAACCGCTGCAGTCCCTGTCCAAACTTTCTTGTGCACACATGCCCATACGAGGCAGCTTGTGTATAAATGTTCCAAGGAATCCCGTCCGAAGGTTTGACAAAACTTGTTGGTCCTGCTTATTGAAAATCTATTAATTACGTGAGAATGTACAATACATTACAGTCACTTTCAAAGGAAGAATACGTTACAAATGTTCTAATACGGCTTTCTAGACATTTTCCGTAGTTGCAATCCCGCGTTTACTCCGAGCACGGAAAACAGGCGTTATCGGAAAGTTCTACATCGGAGTAGCACTCTGTCTGTTGAAGAACAGTTGAACTCGCATTAGAATTGTTTTGGCTGATCTAAATCTGTAGTATACATCAGATTGTGTGAGATTGGAATTAGGTCCAGATGGCTTCTAAGTCATGCAATCATCTATTGCCTTTTGATTGACAAAACGTGGGACTTGCAGAACAGCCCATTCGCAAGATGCTTTCATTACTAGTAGTCGAGAAAAGCAACTTAGAAAAACGGTACATGATAGCAATCACTCAGCAACCAATAATCACAAAGCTAAAAATAAATATTAAATTGTAGGTTTAACCGTAAGACACCGTTTTCTTGACCGAATGACGCACAATTTCAATGATTATTTCGAGACCATGCTGTTCGCTCCTAGGTCCGGATTACTAAAAACCAGCGAAGGACATGTAAGAAGCCTTTCGTCTGCCCAATTGCTTATGCTCCAAACCTTCAACTAACGAACTTTTATGTTAGCTGTATGTCCTGATAACGGAGCGCACAACGATTAAGACTACTTGGAAGATGTATTTCGGATGGTTTTATTCTAAACAAAATTCAATGACCCTGGATGACTAATCTGTTTTTACATAGGTTGTTAATCTTCACACAGTTGTCCGTTTTTTGGACTCGTGAGAAGGGAAAAGTGAAAATTTTAAATTACGGGGATTCAAAAAGGTGCGTTTTTGTTAGCGGTGACATTGACAGTTGATTTTCTCATGAGGCAGCTCGCACTTTCCGGAATTTAGGCAGATTTCAATGCAAGAGTGTTCGATGGCTTTGGCCAAATACGGCTTTTGCTATTCTTGGAGCACACATCAGTCAAACCATGTATTTACGTCTGCAGCTGTTTAGAGGTACCATGGTGTGTCATAATGTAAGCTTATGCCTTGCGGCTTAACACTCTGTGCAAATGATCATGTATGTAATAATATTTTGTCGCATCCAGCCGAACAAATCAGTCCTTGCTTGAATTTATTTCACAAGCTACCGAAAGAGTTACTCGCACCGTTTCTCCTAGTAATCAATTTTAACGAGCAAACAAGTAGTTGGCATGAGCCTCCATCAAGGAGGTGTAATGTGCATAGCTGAAAATATGAACAGCTCAGGCATTCAAAAGCATAGAAGTAAATTGTGAGGTGAATGACTCATACCAAAATTTCCAATGGTAGAAATTCGTCGTGATTTTCTCAAAATGGAACAATAAAAAAGACAGGTTAACGCCACACAAAAGCGTTTGGTGAGTGGGTACCCAAGGCCCCAGGGTGAATAAACCAACGGTCCGTGATAACAAAGAATTCCCATGATCTTTGGTTATGACCAGCAAGATAATGTCGTGATGTTAGGTTGCTTAGATGTTCCATTTAATTACGTCTATTCTGGAAATAAATGGAGTTAATAAAGTTGATTTTCCGTGGCGTTTGTTCTATTACAGTACAATCAAAATATCAGAAGGCTGTAATCAGAAAGGCTACCGGGCGCAGAACACTTTAGGTACACTAGAAAGAGGACTTTCGGCTTGCAAATCGAAATTCGACAGAATCACTGGAATAATATAAGGTAGCCGTGTTTTTTCAAACAGCGCCGCTTCTTTTTGTGAGCAACGAGCTGAAGCTTTGGTAGGAGCAAACGGCTTTCCTTTAACAAAATCGTATTTCCCATCCGTCGTGTTCCCCTTTCTTCATTAGATATTACTCCCTTATAGTTCCAAATTCCGCGGTTGAAGAAATAGGAAGAACGGCTCTCACATCAACCACAGGGTTAAGCCTCTTTTAGCCCTAAATAGTACTCGCGGTTGGCGTAGTAGGTTCAATCGAATTCACTGAAGTATGCCTGATAAGGCCGCCCTAAAACAGTAACCGGGACACGTGAACTGCTAACGCAATCACACCTAACGTAACCCATGCACACATATAGATCGCTGTTTCAAAATCTAACCAGAACGAACTATGTCGGACATAGAACAAATAATTTCAAATGTAATTAGAATAATTTAGTTTTATCATGTACTAAAAATGTTTACTTTATTCAGAATTTCCCATTTTTTCGGTCAGCATGTATAGGCCGAACTCCCATTATAACCCGACAGTGCTTTTGAGATCTGTCTCCACCAAAAGGCCTATCGAGTGTATCTTTTGCCGGCCAGGATCGATAAATGAAAGCATACTGGTATTTTGTGGGTTTGCAGACATGATATAGTTTATACAAGCTTTCGTCCCAACACGGATCCATGTTATCATACCATTTACATGCAGGAAGTATTCGTAACTAATCGCGAAAATTGTAATACAAATGATCAGAATATTTCGACCCTTATTTTCATTGTCTGACGTAATTCTATGTAAAATTTGCGTATTCTAATAATTCTTCCTTATTTTATTATTGTTCATTGCACATTGTAAGATCAACTGGTTGTCGTGTAAGGAACACCCACCGATTTCTTGTAGTTGCTGGTCGGGACAAACGGGACTTTCGGCATATATTTCTAATGTCTTATCACGATGGCCAACCCCCAGAAGAGTCATTTTATTGGCTTAATAGAAGCTTTCCGTGCTGTCGACCAGAAACACGTTTCCAGTGGATGAAGTGTATTAAACAACAACTCCTGAAGATGTAATCAGTTATCCGGATTCGGTATAGTTTAAGAATTATAAAACAGCACACAAAAATGCATTTGTTCAATGTATCTCATCCGACCAAAACAACTCAAGCTAAATTTTGCCTTGTCCGTAATTACGACCGCGTTCTCCCAGTGTAAGAAAGACATTCCGAGCAATCGGATGATGGCCGGTTAAGCCCTAGCTTGCTATATTAATATATTTTGCGAAACGAAATGCAAGATGATTTTATTGTTCAAACTGGAAGTCGTTGCGTTCAGTAATAATGCCGCTGGCAAAAGTCTCTAATTCTCTAGCTGTACTTTGACGTATCTAAGCATGGCTTTGGATTATTCGCTTTACGACAGCCGTGCCTGCATCTAGGCAATCAGTCATTGTATTCAAAATAGGACAGACTTTATTTTCCGAAGTTCAAAAATGTCATTACAATTGAACAAACTTAATTTCACTTTTATTTCAAAGACAATGAAATGTGTTTTCTGTATTTGTCTACTGGTCCCGAATGAGCAGAATAAGGAAAACGAAGATAACTTTGTCAGCAACAAGAGGTTTTGCTCTTCTGTAACAATAAAGGTCTGCGCATGCATTCATCAACTTCCGTGACACGTCGATCGCGTCAAATTAACTTGCCCCGAGCACAAGTTGACCAGGGAACTTTTTTCGATCACCGCACTGTGCGATATGAAATCAACGCGTATTGCATCGCCTAACTATCTGGTATTGGTTGGGTAAATATTTGGAGGACAAAAAAGGAATGTTTATACGAAAATACCGATCGGTGTTTCGCCTAATATTTGACGAAAAATCTTTAGTGTGTATAGTTCACCTACTCGGGGTAAAAAGCAGATGGGGAAATGAGAAAATCCGCAGAAACTTCAGTTAAACCTAATCTCGTTGCCCAAGCTAATCCGAAAAATCTTTGTCTACATTATTACCAATGATAAGCTGAATCCGTGTGGTGCCCGGGGCCATAAGACTTTTCCGTTCTTATCTTGACTTTTGCTTTTCAGAAGACGAAGACAAATAGTTACAAAATGCAAATAAATAATTTTTTTCAACTTTTCTTCCCCTCATAAATGCTCACCAATATTTCCAACCCGTGAACAAAAAAAACCAAGATGCGTCGATAAGTACTTGCGTAACATCGCTCCCAATGTTTTCTTTTCTTCTACTTATACCCGTTAACAGGAACCTAGATGAATTCTGAACCAACCGTTTTATGGTCGACAGATATTGCGATATGCAAACGTCACGTGTTTTGTGGTCCAACTTCCCAAAATTAATCGCATCTGATTTATCTTACTGTTAGTCTTGAACTCACTTTAGACCGAATGTGGACAAAATTTTCCAAAACCGTAAGCCTGCAAGTGACAGAATAATCCACTAGGAAAGAGAGCATCTGTATCTTCGTCCATGTCGTATTAGTTTCCATGGTATGCGGAAGACGTTTACATATGAATTCGGTTAGCCGTAGTGTGTTTGCTTCCACCACGGTGTTTACTGAGCACGAAAGAATGGCAATAAAATCAAATTGTTTGACCATGATGAAAATAATTAGTGCAGTCGTGTGAACAATGAGTTATTTCACTTGTGTGTGTGTATGTGTGTGTGTGTTATATTTCGAACGGGAGTCGATCCACTATCAACGGGTGCCAAAAAAGCAGACGAAACCGCCATTTACTGCCTAAATGACCATCAATAGTGAATTGTAAGTTGAAAGTAGGATAAAACTAAGGGATCTGTCAAGTTCCAAGGCGAAAGAAAAGCGTCACTGGGACACAAGATCGACCTAGCTGAACAAACCCGAATGGGAAGAGATGTTATCACCTCTGCGCGAACGCAGCCCAAGGTTAAGCACCGTGTACGATTCATCAGCTGAACTAGAAGGCCACGACGATGAGCTATCGAACATTTCAATCAAAGATCACTGATTTCCCGGTCAAATAACATACTACTACCAAGAGACAACCTCAACTCGAATTAGTCAGTCATTTGATCAATTACAATTGACGGGTAGTATTATCTCTCTAATGTTGTTATTTTGACTGGAAGCGTTCTCGGTGAATCTAAAAGGGGAATAACATTTGACTGGATTCCATGAAGCATCTGTGTCATCTACAAAGGTTTCTTTATTCTTTAATTGTGTTACACTCAATGAGTTTGTTTCATCCTCAAATAAATATTCGCAGTAATTCAATCAATAAACACGAGATCTCAAACTTTAAATATTCGGCAGTTTATTTTTCCATCCCGTGCCGTTATTGGAAGTGTAAAATACAGATCCGTTATGGATTTTTGTTAAATTATTTGCCTGTATGTCAGCCGGTTGACAGGCCGAAATATTACACGCTAATAATAATAATAATGATAATAATAGTACTAGCAGAAACCGAAAATTGAAAACTTTTTCTTCTTCGAATGTGGATACCACAATCCGTGTACCCAGCAAACATTCCACTTTGAGGTAGAAGTGGACTGCTTTGATCTTGGCTTACTCAATTTAGCTTGGAACGTGGAAAATATCTATGAATTTTCCAATAAATGTTAAACTCTATTGTTCCTAAACATCTGAATTATTTTCGACCATATTGTGTAACACTGATGGTAACAAGAGTTAGACAGTAATTAAGTAACACCCAATTGATTTGGTCACGAAAGAAGGGTAAAATATTTCCAACAGTAATCTGCAACCAATGCAAATTTGAAAGTGCCTAACCACCGCGTAGAATTGTGTTCTGGACATTCACGTCCTTAAGCCCCGATATTGTCCACATGATCACTGCCGGTCGAAACTGCCCCAAGGATGACGACAAATGCATCATTTATGGAGTATCCAGTACCACAGTTTTTGATTAGGGTACGTGCACGTGGTCACCAAATTGGCATCCTCGACTGAAGCATGCAGTCCCAATTCGCACGACTGTAAAGTGAAAAATGCGATGTTGTCGCCACTGCCGGTGACGAATGACCACTTGCTGCAGCAAGTAAGAGGAATAAACCTGGAAGAAATTGGTTTGACGAGAGCTTTCATCGATGATTTTATAACCAGCATCATCAAGCTAAAGATATGCGCATCTAACCTTTGTTTGTTCTTTTCTTTTCAAGGCCAAGCACATTACAGCCCAGCCAGGTAAATATGAGAGCCATGATTTAATGTAACAAATTGTTGGCGCAGTTATTCATTAGTCGCTGCGTTAACACCTAAAGTGGAATACAAAAACACTTGCGTAGATTCATTTACATTTGGCGAACACCAAAATGGTTGCACTTTCACCGCAATCACCGCGAATTTTGGTTAGAGATTTACCAAAAGTCTTTTTTAACTGGCAGGTGTTCCTACCGGTACGAAAAACATCAACTAACGATCACCGATAAGCATTTCATCGGTTAGCAGTCAAAATCCGCGATTTATAATTTGGCGCAGCTTACTGCCGAATCTTGATAGCAGCATGGACTTTTGATTTATGCAACACTCTGAACTGCATCTTATCCTTTTACTTCCTTTATTAGTGAAATAACAATAGACTTCATTTTTCCGGGCAGGGATCCGTGGGTAACAGAAGGCCGCCAGGTGAGCGAGTTGACCGGCAGTGAGAAGAATGGGACCCACGACCTTCATGTCCTAATGCCACGAACTTATGTGGTGACATTTCCAAAGCCACAAACTTTAGCCATAAACATTATACGATTGCCTTTAGGTTATAGGACATAAGGTGGTTTTACTGTTCACAATAATTTTGAGATGATTCGTACATTTCCAGCAACAAACGCGATGTTACTGCACACCTTTGGACCGTTGTGAAAACGTCGTCAGAATACTAACTGCTTCATTTTATTCACATTCCATGGCAAATGTTTGTGTGAATATTCAGTTGTTCTTATCACTAAGGATACGATTCTGTTCCAGCTCTCTTCACCTTGTAGGAATCCTGATTACGTATTGGTGGTCATGGTAAAAACAGCTTCTCTCATAGTTATTACTATCATTATTATTCATTGTTGTATTTATTCGGCCAACTTAAAGTGTGGAAATAATTACAGCGTTAAGTCAGTCATTTTTGTCGGGAAACTTCGAAAATTGACTCGACTGAACCAACTATTTCTGTACTCAATTTAATCTTTTAATCATATATCTTGAGGTACATTTATCACCACAAATACTAATCGATCAACATGTTAGCTGTTCTTTCTTCGGTTGATAACATTGATTGTAGGGGATATTCATGAAATCTGACCGGGAAAGGGCATGATTTATTCTTTCGCTTACTTATTCTTCGTATACGGATAAGGTCGTGGCGTTCGGACGTGAAGGTCGCGGGTTCGAGTCCTCCTACCTCCGGTCAGCTTACCCACTTGGCAGCCCTCTGCTGGCAGCGGCCCCCTTCCTGAAAATTGATGTACATCACCGTTTCATTAATAAAGAAAGTAAAAGATAAAAGACAAAATCAGTGTCACGTACTGCGTTGACCTGCAGTAAATGCAACAATCAGCGGAAATGAATAACATAAAGATGTGCAGTTTGTTGTAAAATGGCAACACCAAGGAACCGATGGGAACAAATGGTAAACAAAACTTATCAGACTGCATTTGTTTGATTGAGGAACATGCCGATTGCTGACCGATGGCATTAAACTTAGGCTGGTTGTATCAGATCTACATGGAATTCCCGACACTCGGAAACTGGTGAAGGTTTTCCCTCCCAAATTAGATTAAGCCGACTTAACGAACTACCAAGCAGTGCTGACCAGTAGGGCGCACTAACCTAAATCGGAAGATTAAGGCATGACTTTTGCACCTTTCGATCTACTTCGGTGCAATGAAATTCAAATTGTCAACCTGGCCGTTCTAGACGTTCACAAACTCTTCAGTGGCTTGGCGTGTAAGCCTTGCTCCCGCGAACAGTTTTGTTTATGAAAATGAAAAAACAAAACTATCAGAATCGGAGAAACGTACCCCTTTCAGATTGAATGTTTTTTATCAGACGATAGCACACCTGTTTTGGAAAGAAGCGTGGGAGACAAAGCAAACGTAAAATCGTTTTCGAAACTAACACCAAATGTTGCATGAATGAAAACGGATTCTTCACCAATAATATGACTATTTTTGAAGTACAAGAAAATATGACCTTAAATTATACACTTTCTGTCATGAATATTTCCAAATTGATTTGGGCAGCCTTGAGCTGTGTTCCAGTTGCCTGACTGAACAAAATCTACGCCTACTCGGTCTTTCTGAGAGGGCCGAATTCGACAAACAAGCGTGAATCAATTGATTCTCAGCCGCAAAGTTGCAGCAAAATCAGTTGTAAATGACAACGTTTTGCCCTGTACACAGTGGAAGGTATCGTTGTTTTTTTTCTAAGGCTCTGTTAAATGCTAAAAAACTTGAGGCTGCTCTCCAGCTAACAGGATACACCCTTGATTACACAACGATCAAGGAGCAGACAAAAATTAACACAAATCCCGCTGACCCTGAGTGGGTTTCTTCATGAACCACGTATTTTCACGCGAAAACTCTCTTTCTTAGTCTTGTGTTCATCGAGTTCTTTATCCTCGATTTTCGATCGTATAATGCGATGCAATGAGGCGAGTATGAATCAATAAAACGGAATTATTTACAATATTTTCAAGGCATGTTCCTTGAATCAAATAGGCGTCAACTGGAAGTCAACAAGTTCAACCATACTTGCAGTGTTTAGACGCTGATGACATTCATAGACGACCAATAGTAGAACAACGATTTCGGGAATGTCACAAACCTTTTAGAAGTAAAATTTACAAGAATAGATACCAGTGGTTTTCATCACCGAAGGCTCACCTAAAAACTTGACTAGCCACCCCAAAAAATATCTGGTCCAATTTTGTGAATTACCTGACGCCGGCAATCAATTTATTTTACTTGGCACTTGTATGAAGTTTTCAGGAAAGTGCAGATGCAGAGACCGGTTTTCTAAGGCAAATATTTGCACCGAATATCTGCTTTTATGGCACGAAAACAATAAAAATATGGGACAAATTGCATCGACAAAATGAATTCGTCTACTGACCGGCCACAATAGAAACTGATGAACAATTTAGGAATTTTGACTTTGAGTGCTTCTAAATCAGATTTATGTGGCAAACAGCAAATCGAATGTTTTGATTTCAGAAGCAGCATTTTTGATGCAAAAGTAAAAGGCGAATCAATGTCCAATTTGAATTTGGCTTGATGAGAAGCTATTTGGAGTACCAAGTGTTATCGCATCGATTTTCTTTAATGTCGCATGTCTTCAATCGTTTTTAGATTTTCCGGCCAATAAACCTCACAGTTTTTCACCAATTTTCTCGTGTCCAATGGAGAAACTAGTCAGAAAACAAAATACATTCGAAGAACCAGAACAATATGTATCAAGAAACAGCTCTCAACAAGGTGCTGCTAAGTGACTCCATCTACATTTGCCAACGTTATTTATAGCCTGCATGGTTGTGCGTGCAGATTTGTCGAATGCAACCTCAACGCGATTACCCGGTGCATTCGGCACCCTGGTCAGTCATTTGTTGCTATTGTCTCTGGTGATCAGTTTAGACTTTTTGATCACAGCGACCACCCAATCGCTCATTTGCAATGAACTCTTCAAGCAACTGAGCTTTAAAATACAGTTTCCTAACAGTGTTATTTTAACGTCTTAACCCAAATAAAAGACAATCGTGATGAATTACGATGCACCAAATACTGTCTATTTGTTTTGCAAAATCCGTTTCGGATTTGGAGTTATAATTTAAACTACTCTAAGGTTTTTCACTGAAGTTTTCAGTAGCAGAATGTGCCACGTGATTTTAGGAAAAGAAGTATTGCCAATCAAAACGCGCGTTATTGCAAAAACAGAGGATTGTTCAAAAAAGGGTTGGCTATGCATATGACTGCTGTGGAGTTCGTGCTTCCTCTGAATTCATCCCGATAGTGTTTGGATAAAGAGAACCACATTTATGTTCCGCGTACCCGATTGCAATTCTAAGAACTACTGATTTATTATCTCCCTGTGACCTCTAGAATTTTATTGCCCATCGTGTGCTTCCGTGTGTGCCCGTATGCATCCAGGTAGGCTAAAGGTCATCTTGATGATCACCTGGAAACAAAAACGGGAACTCTACACTTTTTCTCACTCAAGTACACGTACGGTGACAAATGACTCACCAGAGAAACGCAAACAGATGTGGACATCTGGCTTGCGGTAGACAAACATCATTGTCGTCGAAAGACGAGGCGAACATAGTTCAAAGTAAGCGAGTTAAGATGTACGGTTTCCGTTAAACTGAGGGCAAACACCAATCAATCGGTGACGGACCATGCTTAGGCAAAAACCGTACTTTTACGTTTATCATGGAAGGCAAGCATTTGTTGAAAATCGCAGGCAGTTAATATTCAATGAAAGTCAAGTACAATTTTAATCCAATTTTAATCCAAGTAAACGGAATAAGAACACAAAATTACGCGGATTATCATACCCAAATTTTGTCCAAATATCACGGGAATCCTTTCAGCTGCCACTTCGTTTACTTAGCAAATAAATAATAAAATAGTACACGTCAAATTCCCAACGGACGATTGCACGAATCTGCTGCGGTCGAATTGAAAGTACCACCAAAATTTTCATTTGAATAACGGTCCGAAGGCTAAAAATGAAAAAAACAATTTCGTTGCAAAACGTACGAAGTGCGGTGCAATTTCAGATTGGAAATACTCCCAGTTCCGGGTAGTCGGAATTATTTCTAATGTTTGTCGAAAAATGAAAAAGTTTCTGTTACACAAATTTTGTGCACGATTGACGTCTGATTGTTGAATTCTATCGATTGCACGGTAACAGAATGACAACTTTTTAAATACTCCACGAAGCTAGAAATTTTGTTATCATTGTTGGATAACCCTAGGAATTACTTTAAATGTAGGTTGATCAGAAAGTATGTTTTGCACCTTTCGAGTAACTATACTAATAGACACGCAGATTGAACGACATGCATTGAATCTGGGAGAAAAATGTTCTATTTCTGGTCCAATCGCCTATTCCTGTCGACTAGGGCCAATTCATTCAGATCCCCTTGCAAAACTGCGTGACAACAAGCTGGAACAAATACCTGATTAGCTTGGACACAATTCATCGTGGATATACGCACAGTCCCACGTGTGCCGCAACGGTACATGCGCACAATTTTTAAGGTTTACTTTTCCGCCTGAAGCACTGGACTTCCGACCGATTATGCGCAGGTGAAGATGGGGGTTTTTGCAACTATTCTTTTGATTAGATCTGAGTCTTGTTTTGACACTCGCTTGATAAAACCTTTCTCGGTAGGTAAGCAAACCGAAAAGTTCATAGTTTAGACAGATATCTGGCTTTCACAGAAACTGATTGAGCAGTCTGCAACAGTAGAATCCCACTAAATTGAAATCACTAAGATTTTGATGAGAAGAGCTGATTGGTTGCCCATTTTGCTTGTGTCTGGTTCAATGAAGGTCTCGATTCCGCACATTTTTATTGTTTTTTGTAACCGTCTTTGCCATTTGATAAACAAAAACTGAATAGATAACTCTGATTGGCACGCATTGAAACTGGAAAGGAAATCGTGGCTTTTTGGAGGCTGATTTATTACACAAAGCTGTCCAAAACTTGAGGCATCCTATCTTTTGCTTTTGTTTGTCCAACTTGTCAGGTTTGCAGACCATCTCTTGTTCAGATGTTACTGGGAAAATAAATTCGAGAAATGGGATGGATTATCAGTGTGAACTCTGCAGCCCAGTCTCCTTTGGTATTGTGAAGAATGGAATTCAATTGTACAGGTGAAGTAAAGAAACGGAACCCCTGATTTTCTTGAGCAGTGGATGATTTGAGGTTAGACAAAGTTCTCGTCGTTTAAAGCCAGCGTGCAAACGACTCTCAAAAACCGGGATCCAATTATGCAACTGTTTCATCCTTGTGGAGAATAATCAGATTTGCGTATCCGTTGTCCGCTGTATGAGACGCGAACCCGGGACGAACGACTGCGTGCAAAAAATCAGAGCCGGTCGGCAAAATTGTTCTGCCCCTCAAAGCTTTATTCAGCTTTGCTACTGAAAATGAAATCTATGCGTTGTTGATTGTTTTTCTTGATGCTAGGGTCACGGGCACGGCACACGGAAAACTCGTGTATCGTGTAAGTCGACAGCTCTGGACAATCTGTCGGTGATCGCACAAAAATGATAACAGGCAGCTTTCAAAAAATATGGTAAGGTTCAGTGATCTGTTTGAGGGCCAGCCCGAACAGCGTGATGCTGTGATGTTTGACCTGTAATTGTTCGTTCCAGATTAGCATCCTAGTTCGTGTGCAATGGGCACACAAGGCTGATTAATCCTTACAAAGATGAAAGAGTTTTACAATGCACTCATGGGTACCTGATTAGTTGGGCTTTTAATCCACATACTGCATAAGAGGTTGAACTATCTTGCAGTTAATTTTCATGCTATACAAAGGACATACGGTATTTCTGAAGAAGACTTCAACCACTAAGGTGATACCTATCGCAGAAGCAATCGGTAATGTGAGAACTGGGGATTTTCAAATTCACTCGGGAAAGTAGGACTTTAATCACATGACCAGTGTCAGTTACAACTATAAATCAGTTAGATTTCTGACGCCCAATGCGGTTGTACTGTATTGTTTGACAATTTTTTGAGTTGGGATGCGTATAATTCAGCCGACAGCAAAACATAAGAGCAGATTGATAAACATAACGAAACAGATAACGCTATCGACTTGTACCTAGGTAGACGATGGAGTGCTTGATAGGGATACGACAAAACTGGTACCACTTTGTGCAAATGCAAACACTAATCCCTGAGAAACTTGTGAAACATTATGTTCCTGACAAGGATAGATTATCTTGAGATCAAACATATTGCCGCCACTGTTCGATTAGTATGTCACATAGATGATATTAATAAAGATTGCCCTGTGCTAGACAGAATTTCATTTTGTTTCCTGCACTCAGAAGAGAAGCTCGTTGGGATTAGTTTTTACACATGCGTGATCATTTTCCTGAAAAAGAAACAGTTCAGTAAGAAACATGCGAATAAAATTCAACTGCTAACATAAATGAACTAGATTTCCAAAGCAGTACCGCCATTACTGCCAGTTTCAATAGAACACCTAAATGATTTATTGTTGAGTTAACTAGCATGTCAGTCAACTCAGATCCCGTTGCTTGACTTTAGAGCAACCAAAGTCGAGTAAGCAATTCATACTCCTAGAGAAACAAAAATGCGGTCAATAAGACATCAAATAGAATGACAGTAATAATTCGAACGATCGCACAAACAACAGAAAATTTGAAGCACTCATTCTGAAGAGATTTTACAGATGTATGAATTAGGTGTGAGTTAAATTTCCTTGGTGCTTCTAGAACTTTAAATTTGCAGACATGCCTTCGGAAGTTATACTGAATACGATTTTAATCAGAAACCCCGAATATTTACGCACACGTTTGTGGAATAATTTTAGCATGTGAAATGATGACCGTATTGTAAATCCTGTCAAATAGAATGCTGGCAGCATAACCTCAATCGAGAATGAAACAAATGAGATCTAAACGCTGAGTCCAATTGTCAAAACTCATCTAATATTCGTTCTATCCACTGCCTCTCAGACGTTTCTGAGGGATATGCACCCGGGTAATTGCTTTCACTGGATCTCGTTGTGTTCAACCTAATCGCCAATCGCAATGTTTGAAGAAAAAATATAAAAACTCGAATAGGAGTAAATTAGGACATCCTCAGATTTCTGCTTTTTTCTCAAAAATGCAGGTGAAAAATTACCTTTACGTAATCACAATTGAAGAGCGCGTGTATTTGAATGACTTTCATGGCAGTTTCCTTGAACTGAGAAAAGTGATGACAATTTTGTAAGCCGTTTGAAATTATTCTCAAATTCTATCAATTCTGAATTTTTCGATGCAGTTTCTTCTATCACGAGATTATATTTTCTTTTTTTTTCAAATTCACGGCAATCGCAACATGAGTAGAATTTGTCATCGACATTGTTGATTATTGGATCGGCCGATCCTAAGATCCGATATCAACATCTGGGACCATTTGAAAAGATTCTATCAAATACAGCCTTGAGTTTCCGGATATGACCACCAAGAAAAAAAACTATAAATAACTCGAGTGAGAAGAACGATAAAAGTTTGTCAGCTAGCTCTTTGATGATAAGTCAGCATCATTTTGTCCCTATTTTCTTGAAATATTATGAACGCTTTTCTTCAAAGGAGAGACGTAATAAACTTGATTTGCTTTATCCGAATAGGAATTTCGCGAAATTCAGACCGTGATTAAATCTTTCACTTTTCCGAAAAATAACCCGTTCTTTCTGCGAATAATCTGATTCGTCAGTTTGCGAAGCAGTATGTGGTGTGCGGGCCAAGTCATCAGAAGATTAAAATTCAATCCGTTAAAGTTCTAAAGAATGAGCCATTTTAATGCTAGAACTAAGATGTTTTGTAAACTTGGCAGAATTATTTCTTCTCACAGCGGAACCTTTGGCTGAAAAGATGAATAGCACCACCGGTCATCAGTTTCCCAGTAAAAATGACTGCAACAACAACATTAAAATGTGAGGCTCCATGTTCGTCTGCTTTATTTAGCACTGAAACATCGGCCGCGAATTGTTGTTTAAGTCAGCAAAGGGATTTTGAAAAGGTGTTTGTTCAATCGCGGCCACTGCTAAACACGTGCCGAAATCAAACTAGTGGCAAATGATATTTCGGCCTTGAAGTTTATCCCGTACAGTACGCTTTGGGTGGAATGAACTTGCGCCATTTTGCTAACATCTCGACCAGAGTATTCCCATAAGCAACTATCGTTGTTTCCCACAAGCAAGATTGTGTTTTCGAGGTTAAAGGATTGTTTGTACTGTTCCAGGACTTAAACAACCGTTTGCTCATAGGTGTTAACTGGACAAAATCAATGTGAGGTTGTGCTGCCCGACCAGGGAATAGTCCAGCACTACATGGCCACACTAGCCGTGCATTGTGATGGTCGTACAACAATTCATTTTTGTTTTTGCCAACCGGTCGCTCTGTTTGTTTGTTTTTGTTGTTGAAAATACTTATAATTCGCAGCATTCTTTAATTGTAACTGGGCCATTAAAACGCTTGAAATTTAGTCAAATTAACTGATGGTTAGGTTACATTCCATGGTTAATGATGTATCATTGAAATATTAGCTTCCGCAACAAAATGTCACACCTGTTAACCAGCTGGCAACATTTGTCCGTCATTTTGGTATGTAAGCTTTATAGAATTTTATTTGGGATCCCTGGATGAAGAAATCGAATTTACATAATTTGACTAGTACAGCATATTCTTGCTTACAAATATGGTTATTCAACCCCATAGTGACTCGGAAGTGAGTGAAACGAATGCCTCTACTGTGTCCCAAAGATTTCCTATTCATTTGCTAAGGACTGGTGTCGCACCGTGAATAATTTTATTCACAATATGCATAATAGATCAGAGTTGGAACCGACGAGCACTTTTCCAGCACTCTAACAGACGAAAGTAACGTCAAATTAATCCTGTCTGTCCACATTAGAACAATCAGTCGTTTACTTTTCTGTTAATCAGCGAGCAGATATGGTCCACTGTAGTTGAACCCAGTCTGTGACCCGTTACAAGACAAGAAAAAATTTATTTTTGATGCATTCATACATTCATACATTGCAGAAGGCATTTCTTCTGTTTGCCAGTAATCGATAGACTTGAGAACGATTCGGAAACTAAATTTGTGCATGCTCTTTCGTAAACTTACAAAAGGTTGAAGAAGAACTACCGAAAAAGTAAATATCGTTCATAAATTCCAACAAAAGTAATGCATGCTTCCTTCCAGAATGAAATTCCTTTTCGTGAATAATTTAATTCTTTTGAATTCTTTGATTTTTACAGCAATCATAATGACGGATTTCTGTCATTCATACTGGTCTGTTATACATTACTGCACATGTAAACGAAATGCGTGAATATAACGGCACTTTCAAGCTCCTTCAGTATTTCCACCTAGATCAGACATTTGTAAGCCTTTTTCGGATAACCGTTATCCATGGACCCGTTGACAATACTAGGTGCAGTCAAAATGATTCCAGCAGACGTTTTCAGTTCCACCAGAGTTTGAACACATCCCTTGGGCTCGATTACTTCCTATCCTGCTTGACTATACTTTTTGAAGTTTTGCAGTCTCGCTCATTTGTCCAAATAAATTTGTGAAACATGATGCTCCAACTCTCCTATTAGAAGGGAGAAACGGAATTTTGCAATGGTTCTATACTATGGATAAACCTGCACTTTTTTCGATAAATTGGATTTAACCTCTAAAGATTTTGCCTACTGGTTTAATTCTGTTTTTACCGCGTGGTAAGTGATCCCGTCTAATTTAAAAAAAACAGAGCTTACAAGAGGATTCAGGATTTGCCATTACTGCAATCCTATTATATTGCCCCATATCGGAACAGCGAAAAGTTACTTCGAACTGCTTATTGGTTAACAGTCGCAAAAATGACGTAAACTATAAAAGCGATGGAAAATGAATATCTTTTATTAGCACATCAGCATCCCTTCGTTAAAAGAGCCTATAAAAATTTCTTCACAGCGGGATTTCTCACCTACTGAATGCACACCTTGACCGCTATATATAGGAACGACCTCGGGTCGAATGTTTCGTGAACAACGAATTCCATATAAAATGTACAGTCTGTGGTGATTCTTTACGTCCATTGTACAGTTCCCACGGATGCTTCGCGATCCGTCGAGATTTAGTTTCACACGTGGAATAGATAGCTTAGGCAACCAAGTTCTAACGGGTCCAATTGGTCAGAAGAGGCCTGAAGCCCACGACCTTAAGAAACAGCTTTAAACTAACCGAAGGCATTTGCAGTTCTGCCCTTACAACCTGCAAAATTTGGGAAATTTTGAATATTATCAGGGTAACATTTTGACTGCATGGCAACAGGCTACCGCTATATTGGTAAAAATAAGAAGCACACGGTCTGATAACCAGTTTGTCTTTATAGATCATAGCAATCTTTCGCACCGATTGTGACATTTAGAAGAGCAAAACCCTCCAGTATTGATGTTCAAATTGTTGACATTTCAGCTTTTGGCCAGCTGCTGTCTTGTGGACTTTTCAGTAAAAAACAAGAAAGCTACTCAGAGCACAACACCTCCCTCCTTGAGAACATTCTTCTTTATTCTGAGTTCAAAAAAACTAACACAGTAATATCGAAGGCTCTGTCGCGTGCAGCTTCTAATTTCTCATATATATATATATATATATATGGTGAAAATACGGTCAGCTTATTTCTTCGTTTGTGCAAACAAATATCGAACAATGACACTGTTTACAGTCGTTAGTATGCATGTATGCTCTGCATCCGTATAACAAGTTGATTGTGCTTCGAATTCAGTTGACCAAATGGAACCTACGACGATTTATTTTGATCACAAACCCTTAAGCATTTATGACTGACAAAACATTTTTATAACAAATATCATTTACCCGAACTATCGTCAAATCGAAAACGCTTACCAGGGTTGATTCCGTGAAATATCTAGGAATCACTATTGATAAAAATCTGAAGTGGACTACTCACATTTCCACCTGTGTAAAGAGTCTCCGACGGCTATCATTTCAAACCAGGTAGCTTCGACACTACAAGGTGAAACAAAGCACCATCTCCCGATTTGTATACCAGTGTTTTTCCAATCTTTCTCTACTGTCCTCCCGTCATTTTTCCAGATGTTCCTAAAAACGAATTTAAAGTTCTTCGCCGGGGACTATCAATTGTCAACCGGGTGTCTTTCATACCACTAACCGAATTGTCCCTGATCTATGTGATCAACACTTATTAGCATGTGAGAAATTTTCTCACAAAATTATTTCTGCTCCCACGCCTCCTCTGTACAACGAATTTTCGAAGTGTCGCTCTCAGATTTCAACACGATCCGATTTTCGTTCCATATCCTCCAGAATCAATATCTATAGGAACTTCACGGTCCCATATTTAGCACGAATTTTGACAAACCGTGACCAGGTTTCAGCCGACTTTCTGAGCAGCCTGTCCTAATGCTTTATGACTATTCCTGGATGAGTTCTTTTATATTCTTTACTAGGCGATAAGTGCATTTTTTGTTTTATTTATTAATTGCTTTTTACCCATATTTTATTTTTTACCCTCACAGTTTTTGACTTAAATGCAACATTCTTTAGTGTACGCAGAAGTCTATACAATGCAATACAATACGACACACTTCACAATATCCGAAAGCCGAGTGATGACTAAATCCCGTAAAAATATGCAATTTGCTTACACTTCACAGTTCATGAAATAAATCATTGCAAAAACGACTTTATTTAGGGTTCCAAGATAACGAGTAATCAAAAAAGCCTGAAGTAATAGGGTTTTAAATTCTGTCAACATAATTATGATTAGTTTACTTTTGCGGTTTCGTTACTTTACCATTTGAGTCAATTCGATCGCAGGACGCAGTGGAACTTTGATATCCACCAGTGGCTTTTGCTGATGTGTTTGCTTGATTTTAAAAATATTGCTTTGGTCTCCATTTTACACTTTTATCCGTCAGTATATGTAATAATAAATAGAACTATAATTACTTGGAAAAATGCATGCACACTGAATGGCAATAATTTTGCTCCCTGATATGAAGATTTTATATCCAGATTTATATTATGATTGAAGCGTTAGCCGCAGAAAATTGAAAAAAAGACGATAAACGCGTGATTCATAGGTGAATGGATGAATACAAATCGATAAGTAGTCGACCATAAACACCATTCACACCTCGGTTTACATTTTTCTCGGAGGCAAGATCAGCTCTTCTCCTAGAATGTTAAGACTAGAATGTTTCCAGAAAACTAAACACTTCTGTGATAGCAATCAAAACCGGCGCTGGATCTTACTTGGAATCGGACAGAATTTGGACTGGTGAGAAACGGGAGTTTGTCCGCAACCGTCGAAAGACTTCACGTCTTTCCGTTCTGTTCCCGAAAAAAAGTTTCGAGGTTTTGAATAAGAATTATTCTTAGAACAATTATTAACAGAAGCAACATCTCGTGCAAAGGAAGAGGGTACTAGTAAGGAAGAAAATTTTTTACGAAAGGTTACCCATATCCGCGTAGCTGTTCTGCTGGTGTGCGCGAGTGTATGTACAGTGTGAACGGCACAACAGAATGATCGCGTACGCCAACACACACGATGTTTTGACTGTAATCGAATCGCTTGGTGCACAGCCTCTTTTGGCGATAACAGGCAGGCCGAAAGCAAAAATGCAAGAGCTGCATTCAAAGCACCATTGTCAGTTGCAGAAATGTTTCTCGTAGAATTAATCTTTGTTGAGACAGGTTTCCTATGCCTCAATTGGATTGTGCCCTATTTGAAACTGACTGTTAGAGTAAGTTGTTTGCATTCTCGCGTCAGAGCAGTCTTAAGCTTAAAATCTGAAGTAAATTCGTTCCAATAAACCTCATTTGTGGTTGCATAATCCCTAGTGCAGCTACTGAAAAATTTATCACCCGAAATTGAAGGGAAAACGGATGGTGTTCGCCTAATATCAGAAGCTCTAGATGATGGATTAAAAAGAATCAAATTAGTCGTCACGCCTTGTGCTTATGTGTATTTAAGCTGGCTGTCTCTTCAAGATAAACTTTCTACATTAATACCAATAGTAAACAACTGCCCGGTTTGTAAACCATTAGTGAATATACCCGAGGAATGCACAAAACCAAAACCAAGGGCTGACCCTAAGATTCAGATCGGATCATTTTTTGAATATACAGCATGTCTTAATTCGGTTTGTTGACACAATTAAAAGAAATAATACTCGATGCAAACCAGCGCCACTGACGAACTAAAATAAGAAACCAGTGAACGGGAAGACAGAAAATCACACGTCACGGGCGCGCAGCTTACTAAATTGTACGTATAAGCAGTACTGCTAAAATTACTTCACAAACTGGCCTGATGTACAGCAAAATTACAAAAAACTAGCGAATGGATTTTGCCAAGGTCACAATGAATTGGAGCGACCCAGTCGGTGAGTTTTCAGATGATTTGAGAGTTTGCAGTATGCAAATTGCTAAGGTCTTTAATCCCAATTGCATATTGCGGTTCGCGGGGAAAAATGAGACAAGCATGGGTCGAAGTTGATGAACTGAGTGTCGCGTCCCCGAATAATCGGCTATCATTGAGCATCGGGTCGTAAACAAATAGTTAAATTCCTAACCGTCAAACGAGAAAGCTGCTACAAGTTGATAAATCAGCCGCATGAATTACCACGTGGCCAATGTTGGAAATATTAGAGAATGAGGAAAGTTTTTATCTAATTAGGTTCCTTATGGATGTATTGTGGATTGTGGTGATCGTCGATGCAAACAGTGGGAATCCATAAATGAGCCTGGATAACCACAAAATGAGCAGTTTCGGCAGGACCAAGTGGATCGTTGGTCATATTTATTTAGTCAACTACTCGGCGAGGGGAATGTCAATGAAGTCGTTTCCTACTTGGACAGATCATAAGATAGCGAATGTCCACCGGAACAAATTCCCCTTTGGATACGAGAAATTGTCTATTCATTTTCCCTGGTTGCGACCTGGAGGACATAAAAAGTGCTAAACTGTGACACGGCACGTCAAAGCTTTTGACATTCAGTGCATTTGCTCATTTGGAAATAAGACGACAATTTGAGAATCAACTTGCTGACTCCGTGGATAGGTTTCTATTTCTGAAGTCTGTGGATTCATCGGTTGATGTTGCACAGAAAATAAGATGTTCGATCTACTGAAACCAAATGGCCCTGACCGGAATGTAAGTGAAGGACTGTACCATGTGTTTGCGTGTGATACCCCTAAATAAGGTTTGATAATAATTCTTAGTTTGGTTAACAAAAGTGGTACGCTGGTTAAATTTGCAGTGATAAAAAAACATCAAAGTAGTTTACAAAACTGACATCTTTTCTGTCGCTGGAAACTGATTTTTGAGTGTTTTCCCATGAAATTTATTTGTGACGGGAACAAACATTTGTCCTAGTTTTCACATCTTCAAATCATCCGTCTACTTTTATTCCCGCTCCCTTCTTGCTTCCTCTTAATTAATCTGTCGTACCGTTGTCTAACACAACCCGCTGAGTTCATTATGGATCGGGACTTCAGCTGTCACTTAAACTTTCACGTTCACTGTTCAATTTTGAAATCCACAGTGCTTGTGCTAGAACTAATCAAAAGTTAATCAACTGATTTGTTGATTCCTAGTGGGCTGACTATTTCCCAGGCATTCACTTAACGGTAGTGAGATGGGACTGACTTTAAGCACCGTGTTCGGAAAAAATTCGGCATAACTTGATTTGAATTATTGACAGCATTACTGAAGAACACACGCAGTTTGACAAGTTGAGAAATATCGGAGAATGAAAGTTCCATAAGACAGACAAGCATCTCCAGTAGCAAAGTTCAGGAGTTAGCAGAAGACCGAACCAGTGACATTGTCTTATTCTTACCATAATTAGTCGGTTGCATAGTGGATGTACGTACATCTTTAAGGGCAACGTCATAATTATATCCTTGTCCTTCAGCATCTCCTTGAGCAATGATGCTTTACTAAAATGATTAGATGTACCGACTATCACATTTCGTCTTCGATTTTGTAACATACGGGGAACGTACGTTCGCATTCGTCAACATGGATATAAATGCCCATGCTCGGAAACCCCGTGCATGGATAATTAAGTTAAATGTTCAAACAAACTTGGCTCCAAGTCGTGGATGGCAACCGTGAATGGGTTCGAACCATGCTGAAACCAATGGCTTTCGTCTCTGGTCCTGACTGATTGCTGTCAAAGTCTATGGAATTGCGCTTGCATTCAAATAGACAAATAAACCTAACGAATGGATGCTGGATAATCTGTAAGGAATTGCGATTTGACAATATACTATTGCTTTCTCGGTGTCTGGTCAATTTTGCTTACAAGTGTTGCAAAGTAACTAACTAAACTCCATGAGGACTGTGGCCTACTGTTCCCCTCAAGATGTCTCTCGACTTCATTTTAGAGACAAAACATTTTTGTGATCGAAAAAACAAGTAATTAAGTGCTACCATTGGTTCAGCAGTTTTATAGATAGCTTATCAATTTCTAAAGGGCACACCAAAGGTAAACATTTGTAAATCTGCAAAACCGTATCTCATTGCAGAAATACATCAATAGTTGAATGATGAAACCACGATATCTTACCCAGAGTCTCGTGGTTTTCGGATGGGAAGCCCCACTTAGCTCGGCTAATGCGTCAAAGTCGGAAATTTCTGTTTACAATGTCTAAAAAGTCACTAATTGCATGCCTTTTTTTCAAGTTTACGGGCAACACGGTTTTGTGAAAAAATCTGGCATCCAGCGGTCACTGCATACTAATGGCTAACAAGTTGTGTGACCCCCGTACTTAGACTGAATAAGGATTTAAAGCATCTGCATGGTTTTGTGTTGTGTCTTGAAATGTTGAATTTACCATTTAGTTATGGGAAATTAGAGCAGCGTCTAACTTAAATGTTCCCATTCAGTAATGATAATCGTCAAAACCGCTTTGGCAAATATGTGGTAGGTAGCTCTTTCACAGAAGCCACTGTTCGAAATGAGTTTGTGATTAGAAATGCCAAACTTTCCGACAGTGAGTGAAATAGTTGTGACTTTGTGCAATGCCTCGTTCGGACGAATAGTGGTCATATTTTCCCCGTGGGAATAAAATAAACCGAATCCCGCATAGGGGACGACATTTTGAAATTAGACACCAGTATCTCTACAATTTTCTTCTTTCATCCTGTTGGATTTCTCCTAGTGCTTACAGCGCACCTCCACTCTTACCGACCTATAAAATACAAGGCAGATCATATTCGTCAAGCGTCTAAGCTGTTGCTATGACTCAGTTTTAACTGTTGACTTCATGGACGGACTAATTGTTTGCGTTGTGATTACAATCCCAATAACTGTGTACCAGTAACCCCGATAAGCCGACGGCCACCGTCAAATTTTAGGCCTTGCGGGAACAACGTTCTGACAACGAATTCCGTTCGATCCTCCGACTGCTGATATTTTCACTCTAGATGAAAGATAATCGGAACGCCTTTGCAACCGGCTCAATAAATGTTAGAAGCGTATGCGCAGTGTAGTTGGTTCATATTCGTTTTATTAGCATAGAAATAATTCTGAAAAAAGCAGGCTGAAATTAATTTGGGCATTCAACGGAATTCAATCATCTACTGCTTAATCGGCTTCTTTTATTTCTCGTTTGCCATGCAATAAAATAGGATAGGTTGAAGTAATGAAAAACTCCGACATACGATTCAATCTGGTTTTGAATAAACGAAACTTGGAAGCGCTTAGTCCCATTCACAATAACGGATAAGCTATGTGGTGTCACATATACGTCTGTTTTATAGAGTCAGCGTTCCCGTCGTTTTCGTCGAAACCCCCGTCTTCTGAAATCACACAGATGTTTTATCTGTTCTTCCGTTTTCAATTGAACGATGTAATGACCGGTGCACAAGCTCCTTGCAAAAACGTACGCGATGGACAGTAAAGGTAAACAGTTGCCTTGCATTCACAACTGTTTTCGTCGACCTGGTTTCTGCTTCTGCTCGCTCTATTGATTCCCAGCTTGAAAATCAGCACAATCAACCGATTTGGGGGACATAAAACAGTTCGTGAGTTTATTGTTGCCCAGTCTGCGATAGGGAGCCAAGAAATGTACCTTGACGTTGTTTTCACTAATTTTCGCGGGATGGTTAGTCGTAAAAACATCAGTAACTTAGTGAACTAAGCATAAATTTACTCAAATCACTGTCTGACTGTTTTATTTTTTATAAATATAGATAATTGTCAGAATTATTTGTGACAATCGAGGCAGTTCAATCGTTAAGTCCAGGATTTGGGTCGCGAGCAAAGAAAATAGAGGAGACAGCCAAGCAAGGGAATCTCTCGTGGACTGACGCGCCAATTGCCATGCTCACTTAGACAGTGCTTGTTAAGACTAAAAATCAGTTGGGAACTCATCGTTCCACAACCGATTTGATTCAATGTGCCTGTGGTTGTGAATGTTTGGAATACAAGTGAAACGTCAGATATTTCCAGGGTAAATAAGCTCCTTTTGTAGTACTTGGACTCAAATACAAAAGTTAGCAGCCTCGTTTGCGAAAATTGACCATTTCCAAGGGTGAACGATAAATGCGAAATGGCCAAACTGATTAAATTTTTAACACTGCCCCGTGGAATTTAAATTGTCACGTGAATACCTCCCACACGAATGCTCTAATTATGTCGCAAGTGGTAAGCCGTCCTGCCATACCGGAAATGTATAATGCCTTTCTAACACTGAGGTTAGAGTCATTTCTGTCAGCCCACTGAAAAGTCAGAACACGGTTTTATTCATTGGTAAGGTTTTAAACTTCCAGGTTCATCGAGGAGGCTGGCAGTTGTTGCTATCCAAACGAACACGGTGTCACTTCGGGCCAAGTCTATCTTTCATCGCGCGTTCATGCAAGGTTGTCCGCTTATTTCAAAAATAAACTGCGATTTAGGCGGCAACTAACTGCTGATCGACAGGTTTCACTGAAGTAGTAAATGAGAAACGGAAAAGCTGTGAACTTTTATTCTGGAAGGCTTGAAGGTTGTTAGATTTTACGTCAAGCATTCGCGAATGTATTGCCGCCTCCGTGGAGAGTATCGTATTTTCGACATATTTACTAATAATTCTGTAAAATTCTGCTAAAGCGTAGGAGTTGCAGTTAAAATTTTTAATTTCAACTAGTAAAGCGTTTAGCAGCTAACTACCTGCAACTTTTCAATTTATAGCTGGTTCGGTAAAATCCTACCCAATAATCAAAAACTCAATAAGTTCACAAGAAACAAAGAAACGGAAATCAAATAAATTAAACTAGCCTACTTGTTTGCTTTTGTAGTCCCAGCAATTCTAATCACACTCATTCCATTGGTGGCGAGTTCTTTTGAAATTATCCTAGTGACTATGTTTTTTCGGTGGGGGGGGCATAACTGTTCATGACACTGAGCTACTCTCCCCAGGGTATTTCAAGTAAACCCACTTTTGGGGCAACAAATATTACATTTATTGGAATCTCCTTTATCCGTAGGTCACTTTAATATCACGAGAAGAATTGCTTATACTGGATACTGGCGTTGCACGCTCTCAAAGCGGTCTCAAAATGCAGAAGAAATCAGAACAAGGATTCACAAAATGCACATGAATTCTCATCCATGTGACTGAATTTATTAATAAGTTTACTCTTTTCCTTGAATGCCAGGGTATCTCTATCTGTTTTCTAGTTTATGTTTTCAAATCTATCCAGATAAACAGTTTCCGCGTTTTTGTTTTGAATTTCTGTTGTGAAATACGTCATGTATTTCTAGGTGTGCCATAATGATAAACGATGTTACTTTTACCCACCTTGGATTTCTTCCAATGGATCACCTTTTACAGAGTGGATAAAGGCGTGAATAACTGTCTTATTGATATGAGTTGTATACTTGTCCACCCAACTGTAGTTTTCTGTTCGTTTGCTTTTCACTGACTAACCCAGCGCTTCCGTAAAAGATCTCGTTAGGATCTCGAAAGCATCTTTTCAGTGTCACCTTACGGTTCGATATCATCAGCTCAATAAATTTGCTAACAAGCAGTCCCTCACTGAACAAAATGCATAATAAATGATCTCCTTTGGTGCAGTCTTTTTCAACCATCAGGAGTATTATTTTTTATGCCCAAACACCTGTGGTAATATTCTCTGTGAGATTCAGCCCTCCCACTTAAATGTGTAAATCACATGAGTTTCTACAAGTAACTCAAAACACTTGTGAACAAGTACAAATCTGATCTGACAATCTTGACAGATTTGCCCTAGTTAGTTATAGATATAAAAATGTGCAAACAAGCTATCCGGATTGCGTCTGGACGTGCGTGTGATTTCAACCCGGAGGCAGTTTACCGAAACGCAGGTGTCGAGCCGCATGTTATCGTAATCGTGCACGAATTGACCACACATTCGAATAAATGTTTTATCGAGATCGGCCGGCTAACGAAGTCTGGGTCAGTGGGTGCACATTTACGGGGATAGTGACATGCAGAATAATTTGCCAGTGACTGAACTGTGCTACCGCTCCAATTCAACTACAGAAATGTGGTTTTTGCTGATAGCTGTTTGCCAAATACCGCTTAGAATTCCTGTCTAAGTGATGATAATTGCCCGAGTGCGAATCTCATCACGCGCCTGTGCTGATGATTTATAAATCATCTAATGACTTTGATTAAATTTACGAAAGCTAGGAAATATATACGGGCTAGTCACGACACATGTGCACGGTTTGACTGTGAGCCAGTAAGTGTTAGGCATGTTTGATACAACTTTTGTTGCATAATTGTTGGAGTTTGTTGTTCAAAGAAAGTCATTTGAAAGTGTGTTTGAAAAACTTTAGTCACATGTAAACAGTATATGGGGTCGAAAGTTAATTGAAAATTGTTCACAGTCATATTAAACAAGCGTGCATGTTAATCACATTCGATTCCAAACAAGACCTTGCATTAAATTTGTTATGTTAAATTTAACAGATTTAACAAGACAAAAACTGTCTTATCAGGAGCTCAGCAAATTTGTGCTGCACGGTAGTGATAACTACTTTTGCAGACTCTCTATTTCAGATGAATGAAGTTCAAACAGACTTAAAACTAGGAACCGTGAACTCGGACAGGTCGCTTTCATATAAGGTATTGAACGCTAAGCTTGGAGTTCAGATACCAATAGCCTACGCACTGATGATCTCGCATTAACCAGTAATGAGACATCTGCTACCGAAACGCCAGAGGCAGATGGTCGGAAACTTTTGAAAATCACTAGCCTTTAATTAGACCAGGATCAATTTTCCAAACCACAAACAATGGTTTACTCAGGTGTCACAGGTACCGTTAGTTTCTTATTAGAGCATGATGGTTAAACAAGCAGCATCTCGTGTAAGCAGCATGCAATCAGGAGCTGACTCGTGTGTAACAGAATCGCAGTATGAATCGACACAGTTTAACTTCATTTGGGTGATTCGAGAAAGGTACGCTTAGATCTTTAATTCCTAAATTTGTTCCGCACAGTCATTTTTAACAGTTAAAATATCTGAAGACAATTTTTCATTCATTTCAACACAAAATTTCCACTAATCAAAATAATTGCTTTTTCTTTATCACGTCTTCACAAATGTGAATCGTATGTTGACAGCCGAGATTGGGCAGCCGTTCTCAGATCCGTGGAATCGGGTGGCCTCACTGGTCCTGTCAAAGTCCGTTCTATAGTTGTACACACACCAGTTACGCGGATTTTTACGTCTGTCAAACCGCATATATTAACACAATTACTGTGGTACCATTTACGAACACTGAATCTTTTGGCTCGAAAAATAAAATATTGATTATTCTTGGCTGCGTCAAGGAAATATATACAGGATGCCCGAGAGGTTTTGCTTTCAAGCTAATGATACTTATCTGTGGAAGATGGATTAGAAATCGTTAAAACATGGCCTACAATATGATCAGACAGATCCTCCAAAGCTGTTTACCTGATATGATTTGCAGAACTTTGGAAAATGCATCGATGCTGGTTTGAAGACTTTCGCTAACTTTTCATAATCTGGGCAATTATTTTACGATGAACAAAAGACATTTGAATATCTGTCTTCCAAATGATCTACCTCCGACAATACCTCTCAAGCAATTCATGAATACATCTCCTTTCCTGCGATTCTGAATCGAAATTTGATAAGTTCATTCTGAACTGAAGTTTCTTCTAAACTGTAAATGCAATACCATTTTTAACTTTCACTTTACAACACTGCACTGGTGGTGTCTTGCTGACAGAAGAATGATGAGTGATTCTTCGTAGCTAAAGCTGCGTATCTGATCAAACAGAGTGGCCAAACGGATGGAATAGGCCGTCGAATAGAACCTAAAAATAAGGACCAAGCAAGAAACCGAAGACCGGTGAGCAAAGCCGGGGACAATTTCCACCAACTGGAAGGTTTTACCCTAATGCTATTCAGCACCGATTTGTGAGTTACCAACTGCTTAAAATCACAACCTGCGGACTTTCATTTGCAACGAATCTGGAGATATTTTCACCACTTAATGCCGACCATCTCGAATTCATTTATCGCACACAGGTGTGATAGTGCAAAATAGCTTCCAGTCCGTCTACGATAATTCAGGTTTGTAAACATTACATGAATTTTTCAGCTATTTGTGCAGACCATTGATGTGGATGCGAAATTGGTTCGCTTTTAGGAAAGGGGGTCAAAAGACTGCCAGATGGTTAACAGACAATTAAACTCAATAAAAAGTTGATCCCAATACACAGCAGAACTTAGCTATTTTGTGTGAGAAAACAGCCGAACGTCTGTTAATCAGCGAGCTGTTCACTTGTCAGATTTTATGTCCTTTGCCTTATGGAAAATTGCTGATAGCTGTTGTTGTTTTATAATTACCACTGATTGTACGTTATAATTTGTCCCCCAGATTAAACGACAGCGTTTAATTTTATGATGAGTTGTTGTGAATACAAAAATGAGGAAAGTTTCCAGTAATCTGCCAAGGTACCGTTAGCTTCCGGATTTTCGGAACTGCGTAAAACAGATTTTTTGAGTATGTGTCGAACCCTGCGTGCAATCGACGTTGGTTTGTAAGAATAACTAACACGATTGTGTTGCATTTTCCCGGGGGAAGGAAATGCTCTTTATTCCATTCTACACAAGTCCAAAATAGCACGTGATTGTAATATCCCAGTCATATGGCGACTGAGCTTTTCTTCGAGTTGAATCTGGCGGACCACCTACCCGACAAAACCAGTTAACTGTACACGGGTACTTGAAAATATTGATTTTTATTTTATATAAAATATTTTATATATTATGTATTTATATATTTTATATCGAACACTAGTGCCACGGAGACCGAAGAAAATTATCGTAGATGAGAACTAAAAATAAGAAAAATCCTATAGGACGAAAAACTGCGTGGAATTTCATCGCTAAATTTTGTGATCATAGGCTGCTGGACTCGGTGGTACAAAATGAATATCAAATTAAAAGTAGCACAAATCATGTAGTCTTAGAGTGCCAAATTCATCAGCCTACACATCTAACACATGTGGAATAGATTGTCTCCGGTGAATTTGTGACCGAGAAAACGTACACCACTTGTTGTTGATGTTTTTTAAAAGAATGAACCGTTTTTTTAAGGATACAACAAGCATCTTTTTCCGTGTCATGGCAAGCAGTTTTGCATAAATTTGAAGGCCATGGATATGAGTACAGTCAACAAGAATAAACCTGTTCTCTCACTTATCACATTCCAGAAAGCAATGACCAATATATTTAGTCGAACTTCTAACAAAACCGAATAGCAGGGGATTTAAATTTTTCACTTTTTCTCAATCGCATTATATCATTGGGCATTAACTGTCTGAGGTAGAACAATGCTTATTATTTTAGGTTTTAAATCGACATTAGAAGTTCCTACTGCAGTTTAGTTTGCCTCAGCCCATCCACAATTTTCACACATTTATTGAAAATTTTTGAACTTTGGTTAATCTAAGCACCTCTCGTTAGTGTCAATAGAAGTTTTGATGTTTGAAAAGCCAATGAATAACATAGGATTTACTGTTGCTTTCTTCGAACCGCTGGGAGTGTGAGTAGATGGTAAGCCCGTTTAAGAAACACTCGGTGGTTTGTCGACAGCTTTTCGTCACATGCGCTATTGATCCAACTACGAAAACTCTTAGACCACGGCGCGAATCGAAACCACGCATGAATGCAACTCACGCGATTGAACCACATATGCTTTACCAGCTGAGACACGAAAACAGGCCGTGCGTGGATTCGAATCACACGAAGATGGAAGACTTTTTTAATCCTAGTCAATTCTATACTGGTCAAAATGTGCCAGCCAAAACTTCTAGTTCTTCTCGTTTGTACGCATCCGGGAAAATTTTTTTCATCCATTATCATGGGAAACACTGTTGAGAACACAGACCAATACTTTCTACCTTGTTTCCTCTTTCTGAAAGTTAGCCCTGGCTTATCGACGAGAAACTATCAGCAAATCAGTGTGGTTCATACACTGACCTACCTTTCATTCACACTGTCATTGATCCAAATTAGATTTTAAATGAAAAACATAGGTTTGGAGATTGTTGGATGGAACAGTTCCGGGCAAGCATACACCAACCACGGAACCGCTCATGTGTTTCCAGGAAAACTGAGCTAAGTAACCCGTATGCGAAACATAATATTGGATGGATCTTACAGCAATGGCTGAGAATGCTAGAGACTAAAAACCTGTTTGTTGCGGAAGAGCGGTTGGAGCCATCGCGGCACACCTCAGTTGATCCCTGACGCGGGTACGAAATTTGGGAATTCAGTACTGGTTATCTTTAACCCAACATCAAGTAATACAACGGTGCTAGCGGCCACGGCTGACCATGACTCATTCAGCAATCCAATTTTTCAATCAACTAGTTTACTGCGCGAAACCCGATTCTTATGGTCAGTTACAACCAGTTAACTGTGCACTATTAATTGTCTGACTTAAGATTCATAGGCACATCCAAGTGTTTTGTTTAACGCTGTAATATTATTAATATTAGTGATAACGTTGTGAGAAGGAAGAAGGCTACAGGATGTCATCAGCAACAAGAGTAGAAAGCGGTCAGCAGTGTCTTGATTCGAATCCCACATATTCACCTTCAAAATCCACACTAAGAATCGGATGTCTATTGTCGATTCACTTGAAACATCTGCCAGAAATGCTAAGAATAACTGTTCACTATTCTTCCAAGAGTCTTTTCAAATGGGAAGACCAAAATTATTCTGCGGTTCCACTGAAACATAAAACCAGGTTTTCAGGTGATTCGTCTGTTGAAAATATATTTTCCATTATTAGGTACATTTTGTAATGCATGATCCCAAAATAATAAAAATTGCCGAAATTCTTCCTTACGTAATTCGACATAGGGGCAGAGAAAACCTCTGTGTTGACACTAGACTTATCAGTAGCTAGTTGATTCCAGCCCCACTTTACCAGTGCTCTTCTTCAATAAATCTGGTGAAAAAATGAATTCAGGCAGACCCTAGATTCACTTAGTAATTCAAAGCAGTTCTATTCTTATGGTAGTCATTCATTGGTTGATTAATGCGCTAACTAATTCACCACCCTTCCTTCGTCATTGACGGACTCTCGTGAGCTTCTTTCGCTCACATTATCGACCGACCTATCCAGTGCGATGTCTGCCCTGATGATACAGCAATCTGTACCCTCAAGTTTGAATTGTTCATATTTTGGAAAATGTGATGCATGATTTTGCAAATATATTCGACTCGCTGAACGAAAATTGTAACTACTGAAAAAAGAAAAAGCAAATTCCCTCAGCCAAGATTTTGATGTCCGGAGACTGAACAGCGCAAAACTATGATTCGCACAATATTACACTTGCGAAAATTCATGGCGAATCCTACCTGACCATGCAGGTCACCAAGAACAAACGAAAGGATTTTCATATGTAAAGCTGAACGCCAACACATTTCTGCACCTGGACATTTTTCACACAAGCTTGAGTGCAACTCAAAGCAAATAGTTCGTCCTTCGATGCGCTAACTAATTTCTTATCGATCTGAAAATCGTCGGCTAGGAACAACTGATACTGCAGTCATGTATACTGCAGTTTGCGGTTATAGCTTTTAGCGGCTCAACGAATGACCGCGGTTATTTTGTTCAAGGCCGCCTGGAAGATCGTTTTGAAGGAGAGTCGTCCACTTGGACCCATTTGTTAAGTAATTAGGAACACATGCCTGTATCATCCGAGTTTCCTAATTTGTTTAGGACCAAATATCTCACAAATAAACAAATTCAGTTAAAATCCTAAAAACAAAGTACGAACTTTTTAGCCTCGTTACGAATTACCACGCATGGTTACTTTTCGTGCTTTTACTAAAATACCATTTCGGGACTGAAGGCTTTGATAGAAACGTCAGAGCCCCTAGGTATTAGCTTGCTTTTCGATAACAAAACTCTTCCTGACTTTTGTGAGATCTCTTCCCTATACCTAAAAGACTTCATTTACATTCTTTTCGATCCTCCCGTGCGCAAATACCGGTGGCTGAAAGAACTCACTGTCGGATAGGACCATCGTTTCACGTAGTTTCATTATTCGTTGGATTGCTGAAATCCTCTCCGGGATTGAACACTGACAAATGTGATGTTTGACTCACAACCAATTTTTCCGGATTCAAGCCCTTATTGGTTCTTGATAGTTATGCAGTTATATTGCTTTTAACGGTCTTACTGTTCCTCGACGATATTGACTGATTTATTCACTGAGGTTACGCGATAAATTATTCGAGAACCAAAACGAATTTTCTATTTTGTAATAGGAACTGAACTTATTTACAGCGCTGTTCAGCCGCCATCCGCTCTAGAGAGGTTTCAGAAATGCCTTTAAGTGCCTTCATGACCTTTAGCATTTTGATTGTGTTGCGAAATTCATCGAGCAATATATTCCTTACTTTGTCCTCCCGGTGGATTACAATGACTCAGAAGCATTAATGTACAACTTCGAAGGAAGATGCAAACTTGCCAAAATTTGAGCCACAAATCATTTTTTCGGATGAACTTTTGTCCTCTCATCCCAGGGGTGGCGGAAAGGGAGAACTGTGACTGGGATGAAATTGCATTCTTCCTGACAGCCGCTGAACTTCTAGCCACTAGTTTACAATTTAGTGTGAGCTGCACGTTGGCCAATTAACTGATCTCACCAAATAATCGCTTCACGGGCCAACATTTGGAGGAAACCAGTAAAAAAACAGGCCGGTCGGAAAGCTTAAAAGGAAAATCAGCAAAATTATGGTTTGGAACAGCCAACTGAAAAAAGTCCTTGTTTATTCACACATTTTTTCTTCATAACGGTCGACATTTTGGACAATTCATAGATATGTCGTTTCCCAAGTGTGATATTTTTCCAAACAAAAGTAACTCTTTTCCTCTGGGAGAAAAATGGTTTCATAGTCACATCCGTGATGATCCAAAATGAAGTTTTGAAAACCTTGTGGTTTACGATTGAAAGCAGTGGTCTCAGGTTCTCTCAAATGTGCAAAAATGAATCCTATTTTCTATTTTTCAGGACTTAGATTTCGAAAGCATGTGTTGACGGCTGATTAGATGGTGTCAGTGGACTCTGGTTCAAAATAAATTCGTCATCTTCTGGGGGTATCTGGCTCAAAGCTGGACTTGATATTTACTCTACTGTGCACCGCAGTCGTTATTTCTCATGCATATTTGCAACTCTGCAGAAAGTTTGGGAAACACGCCGAGCAATTTACAGGTTGAAATGTTTTTCCAGAACTGGAGGAAGCATTTTTGAACAAGCCTCTGTGGCCTTCAAAATAGATAGATCTCCGTTTTCAAAGACTGACACTTTAGGATCAGAAGCGCGTTTCGGCATGTACCTTGCACCTTCAAAGTGTAAAGTGCTGTTACAGGACTGGACGATAGTAGTACCAAACTTGGTACTGGATAGAGAGGCACTGACTAGTGTGGACCGTTTTACCTACCTTGGTAGCTGAGTGTCGAACGATGGTAACTCGGCAGTGTAAGTAAATGTGCCTCGAGCAGCTTACACTGGACTGAAGCCCTTGTGGCGTCGGTCTGATATTTCACTGAAGTTGAAACGTCTTGTGTGCTGTGCCGCAATGCGCTCCGTTCTGTTGTATTGTTGCGTGACATGGAGTATGGGTGTCGAAGATGTTCGTCGCTTGGTGGTTTTCGATCACCGACATCTACGTAGTATCTATAGGATTGGATGGAGTGACCGGGTGAGTAATTTGGTGGTCAGGAATCTAGTACTAGATGTCAATTTTGAGAATGCCCTGTGTCATCGTACGAAATTTAATAGACTACGCTGGTTGGGTCACGTTTTGCGTATGGCAAATACTCGTCTGCCATATTGTGTTCTATTTTGTGTTCCCCCTAAGCAATGGAAGAAGCCAAATGGAGGTCAGCAAACGATGTGCTAACGTGGAATGAGAAAATGCACAACGAACTTAGGCAAAGTAGGTGTCTCACATCCTCGTGGTTGGGGTCCAAAAGACTCGTCAACTAGATGGCTAGAGACATCGAAGGATATGGTAGTGGACCGTGAACAGTGGCGATCGTGTTGTAATTTTCTGTCGAATCAGAATGATGGTAAAAGTACGTTTGTGCATTTAGATTGTGTTCCGTGTGTTGGCTACCGCAGCATTCTTGTCTCTTTATGCCTGTGTAGGTTCACTCCCTGTTCCCCTTAGATATTCACTGTTTATAGAGGAATGCAACCCTGGGGAAAAGGCAGCGGTCGGCGAGGCTTATCCTGATGTTTAACTCTGAAAGATGATGAATAAAATCAGTCATATTCTAGGAAGCTTAAAAGTCATGATCATCAAAACGTCCCGGGTAACACTCTCGCAATTTTGAGTTGAAAATGATAGACCAATCAGTTTCACGACATCAACAATCTTTCCTTGCAATCCGTGGTAACATTCTTCGGTTAGCCTACAACGAAAATTGCTGCATGCCACATATACCTTCTTTAGTTCTTTTTTTGTTAGTTTCTCGACGATAGTTCAAGATATGTACGCTACGCCGTTCTTGACTATCCATTGATCTTTGGTTTGGTGTTACTTTCGGTTTTAATTATGTTGTCATTTGATTGCCCCATTTATCTTCTTGACTGGCTCAGTAGGTAATTCTCCCAATGATAACATTATGCCAGATGAAGGAAAAAATATTTGACGTGTTCACTCAGCAACTACGGTGAATAACAATGGGCTGTTCCATCGACCTCCCTTCCAATAACTTTCATTGGCTACTTTCATATAGCCCCTTCCGTCCTTCACTCCATATATGATGGCCATACTCCCACCTTCACCTTCGTTTTCAACCAGTCAGAACTGCTTGATGTTTTTGATGTCATCACACATTTCTTATCACCTGGTCTAAATAATAACCTCGATAAGTCCATGGAGTCCATCCTTATCGAAACGAAACATTAGCTCATCTGGTTCACAGACTGAACCTCCTACGGTCTTCACACGTTCAGACCGTTTCCTTCGAGCTGCAGAGTCTTACGTTCCAAACACGAGAACTACGTCAATTTTGCTGTGATCGTAGACATCTGTTTTAAAATTTGTTCAATCCAGCTTCCTTCCCAATCTTCTTTCGTACTTTTCAATGACTTTCACGGGTATGCTGAACATTAGTTTCTTTTTTCTGTTCTTATTGACATACTTTGAAAAGGAAATGTTGTTTGAAATTTGAAGGCAAATATCTTTCAAAAGAACTCATTACAGGCCGAATTCTACCAACGAATATGAAAGTTTTCACTGGATTTGCAAATTCATGTGACAAGCACCCAAAAGATTTGGAAGCAAAAGTTTATTCTGAGCCGATTTTTGTTTCATTAGAATCTCATTAGAATCGTTTGGAGAGTGAATGGATGATGAGTCCATGTAAGAATCACAAAATTTCCCGGGACAGAAGAATACCGGGTACGCATATCTGAAGAGCGGCTATAGCCGCGAAACCAGTCGTGCGCTCCCGGGAAAATTTTGTTCATCCATCCATATGTTAAACATACTACTGAGAAAAACCAATACATTCGGGCTTTCTGTCCTCTTTCTGAAGGTTAATCTTGTATGGCCGACGAAAATCCTGCCGTGAATTACCACGTGAATCTTACGTGGACTCATCATTCATTCACACTCCTAACGATTCTAATGAGATTCTAGTGAGATACTAAAAGACGAGTGTTTTTGTCCTTTTTTAACAATTTTGCCTCAGTCGCTCCCCAGAATTTTTGACTAAAAGCTTCTGTTCAGTTTGCTAAATCCAAGGTACGAACAAAATTAAAAGTGATAAAATATGGCGCCGGATGCGAAAGCGAGCATTGTACGGATGGCTTTCAGCTAACGCATTGTTGAAACACAATTGCAAAGCTATATAGATGCCGGCTATCAAAAACCGAACAGCAGAATACTGAACTCCGGGGATGGCAGTGAAACCCTGCAAAATGGAGTTGGTTTACGGCTACCTTATGTTTTCATCTTTTCAAAGGTACTCTTGACCAGAACAGCTAGCCAACAATTGTGCAAGATTAGCTCATTAAATACGCTGGTCGTTTGATTTTTCGCGTCCTTTTTTTAGGCCCGTGAGTTGCAAAATGATTATTTACGTTGGATTCCCGGTGCAAACAATTTGTGAGCACCAAAATTCTTCTCTTCAGTCTGTAAAAAAGCAAAACAGGGATGCAGTCTGTGGTGATGAATGATAGCCGATGACTATCTCCAATAGGGATGGAGCCGAAGTTGCGGAAGTATGCCGAGTGGCTCCCTTTTCGGCCATGATCAAAAATGTTCACTTTAAAGTTTCATTATCGAGTGACTCTAGGGAGGAAATTTTAATTAATTGTTTTCTTTTTGGAGTCATTATTCTAGTTACCAAATTTGGTCGTCCCTTGCACGTAAAGCGGTTTCCGAGGCGCATTCCAGATAAACCCACTAAAATTGCGCAAATCATACCAGCAGCAATTGGCACAATCTTTGACCAAATAATTTTTGGGTATAGAAATAAATACAAAGGTATTACAAGCGGTTAGTCTGCAGTCAAACAGGCCGCACTTTTCTACATCAATGATGTACCTTTATATGATCACAATTGCTTGGGTTGAATAAAGGAGCCTTTATGTCATAGGTGGAGAAAGATGTTTTGGTATCTAGGACCGAGAAACTTCTGAGAACAAGAAATTTCACTCTCTGTGACGGATTTCGGAAGCGATTCACCTTCCCAATCTACAGTATTCCGTTGTATCCTGTCAAACGCTTTTTTCTGTTTTAGGTAGTCATTAGAAATTACTAACCTAGTTTGCATGAGCTATAGTTTTACAGAAAAATAATCCCAAAAGTCGCAAAGTGGAAACGAACATTTTTATTTTTCTCTTCTGAATAAGGACGACTACTGGTCAGGTGACCAGGATCATGGAGTATCAAATGAGGAATGGCCGATTCGAATCTTACTAGCACTGACTAAATTCCCCACTTGGAAGCCGTTAGTTTTTGTGGTCCCCTTCCTAAAAGCAGGCCGCGTAATGATTTCACCCCCAAAAATGCAGGAACATGACAATACTATTTTCTGGCTATTTAAAACTAAGTACTGCACTAGGGGAGAAAGTAAGTTTTTCGTTTTTCATCTGAAAAACATCACAAAACAATAGGTCACCGGTCGGAAAATTTTGCGAAATCCCAAGTGTGCAGAACAGAATAACGGCAAGAATCCAAATATCAGATTCCTACTACTGCCTGTCAATCAAAATACCAGTCATATTTTAGTGAAATCTATTCTAATATTATACTATATATGTCGCCTTTTCGAACGGGAGTCATCTGTACAAAGTTACTTCTGCATATCATATGAACTTCAAATAAAACCATGGGAACTTGACTGAATTGGTCGCACGATGATATGACGTCCACAAAGACTATGTTGCACACAAGCACAATTTGGTTTGGTGATTGATGCATTGTAAACAATGTGCTTCCCAATGTTCATGATGATTCGCTCGATGCGGCCATTCCAGTCATACTGAGAATGAACCAATCGTAATGTTGATATGTCAGCCGGCTTGTGGCACCACCGGCGCGATCACATGAACAATACAAAGCGGGTCCGTCCATGACCAGGCCATGTTTATATAAACGTTTTGCACCCTGTGGACAATACTACACAGATGTTCAGTGGAGCAGAAGCGCTTCACGAACCGTTATATCTCAAGTTTTATCTCTAAAACTACAAGCAGAAAGCATTACTACCCCTGTCATCGGTTGATAAACATGTCTCGATTCAGAATGAAGCTAAAGCCACAAACTTTACCCTGCTCCATGTTTGTATTGCTTGCCTTGTGTGGATTGTGCCACGGTTTCAATCCGTTATTCGGTTTTGACACTAGCTACGGTCCGAACAACGGAGAATCTTTTGCAGAACTGCTCATGTCAGCAGACCAACATGGGATGATATTTCGACCAAAGATTCCATTTCCAATATACGGGAAGGCAATTGAACAATTCACGGTACGTTGACAAATTTATTACCTATAAACCGTTTCCATTGTTCATATTTGTGCATGCATATAAAATTAAACAAAATTAAACAACTTCTGAACAGAAAATAAGTATAAAATAGCCAGGATTTCTGAATTATATTTCTGTCTTTTTCACGGAGATAACGCCGTACCTCAGGTTGTAAAAAAACGGGCAGATGTTGGATTAGTACAACTGTAAAGTAAAAATGGTCCAAATTTTAAAATACGAAACTTATTGCTCTGAGAGTTTTGCTCTTCATTTCAATTGTTTGTTCTTGTCCAATTAGCCATGAGCGTTTGTCATGTTTCGGTTATTTCTCCCGCAAAGGAACGATTGCATACATCTGTTTGTGATGAACTGTCTAAAGCCAGTGAAAACACTAGGGCTGCCAATCAGACAGCGTTTCTGTAAACTAGGAAATTCCAAATCTGGCTGAGCCTCGTGCCAACTGAATTAAACAATCAGTCTGTACTAAAATGATCCATTACTTTGAGTACTGGACCGGTGTAATCTATTTCAGGCAATTTCTATCAGTGCTAGTGTCCACTTTTGCCGGGGGCACAGTGTTCTGACCTCTTCATCATAAAAACAACTGGACTCGAGGCAGAAATTCGCTTCCTATTCCACATGCCTATGTAAATTGTTTTACTCGGAATGTCGTATATGTGCTAAAACAGAAAAGCATTCAGTAGGTTTGAATAAGATAGTTGAGAACACATACAACAACGTTAAATCACTCGGGAACTACATTGACTGATTTTTTTACCCATTTAGTTACGAGCGGTCAACCCGGATGAAATGACAGCAAACACGGGCTTGTTTTGTGCACTGTCGTGTTCGGTACTCACATTTTGAGACTGGAATATCAAACAGTTAGGAAAATCTTTAAAACAATGTTTCTATTAGATACTTCAGAAGGAGCTTGTTACCGCAAGCGAATACAAGGATTGGTTCAAAGCCAAGGAAGCACTCTATCGGAGCCAAAATAAACTATCCAACATTTCTAGCATTTGTTATCGTGGTTGTTTTGACTACTCTAGTACTCGAAATGACCTTTAAACATGACCAACGGAATTCTCCATCTGCTGAATTTTTAGCGAAACCAAGGCGACACATAAAATAACCACTTTTCTTTTCCTATCCCCGCTGCTGTCGGTAGCTTATTTACAATGTGCCCACTGAACGGCTGTTTCCATTTCTAACCCTCACAGCCCATTCGAATGAGTCACATCGAAGCCAAACAATGGTCAGAAGAGCTTAGCTGACAGATATCGTGAATCTTCTGTGGCCTCAGATAAGTGCATGTCAGCTTCTTCTCTCGAAATCACGAACAACTGTCCTGTCATGTTCAGCCCGTGCAGGGAAGAAGGAATGAGGTATAACAACAGGAACACAGACTTGTCGGAATGATGAATCGCATGTAACGACCACAGATGCCAAACAATCGTGTGACGATTGCATTGGGTAAACATCATCATGCAGTCTGTGTTTTAAGTATTAAGAACAATTTGGCTCAATGAAATATTCGAAAACCAAGTTCTCTCATTGAAGAGGACAGATTAGGTTGTCACGGTAGAACCACTGTTTTTCTAAACAGTTTTAGACCGTACAATTTCGAAACCGGAATACTGTGGCAACCTTTGGCTTTGCTCACAAAGACAGATTTAAATCAAACGAGAATTTTACTCGTGGTATGGCATTAAATAAAAATTACGCAGTCCGGTTTTAGAATTGCAGATTTAGAGCGGACTAAATTACTTCCAAATTGTTCCCCGTGATCGAATACTATGAAACAAATAACCTTACCTACCAATCAGATGTTTCGCTGTCCTGGATTTTCCATTTTTATGACTTTAAGCTGTCTACAATGTCAACGATTATATTACTCTCATTTGTGCTCTCTGTAATGAAAGTAAATTGGTTGTTTTTTCCGATAATTCAGCGTGCCAATCTGGTCATTAGTTGCCGCGGACGAGATAATTTCTACCTCATCGCTTGATAGTAACTGTTGGGTGGTATGAAATTTCACGTATTTGACCAACCTCGTGGTCCAATTAGGGAAAAGTTCTCCCTAAAACTGTGGGCGGTACCGGCTTAGGTGGAAAAGTCCACACTGTATAAATAATCTGGGAATTATTTTTGCCTATTAGTGTTTACGAAAATGTCTAGTCTGCACAATTTGACTTTCTTGGACAAATCAATAAACTCAACTAAACTCACCATAGCAAATTGCCAAGCTCTGCCAGGTGCAGAATGCATCAAAATGCAATAAAATTTTTTGCGCCGTACGGGATGAATTCCTTTTGGTTCACCTTTACTGATATATTCTGTCTAAGCATTACAGTCAAAGAAAGCGATTTTCACTTGCATTCAGTCTTGGCACAAATGCACAGCAATTGCATACTTTGTCCAAGCGACATAGCACTCATTCTGACGACAAGTACTGAAAGTGGCACTTCTTCACAATTAAGTGTAAGATTTATCCTGAGCATTGACCGAAATCAGAGAACTGTTTTCAACCATCTGCGATGAGTTGGCAAGTCACTTTTGATAGTTTGACTGCATGATAGGTGAACTGAAACAGGAATCTAGGGTTTCCAGTGTCCAAGCAAACAAGTTTATAATTTCCAGAGCTAAAATATGCTTTGAGGAATAATGCGCACAGTATGAACTTTGAGATTAGAATATGCAAGCAAACCGTTCAAATTCACAGTACAATTGAGCAAGTGCAACTTAAACCCTGACTGGTTGCCCACATGACCAATCTGACGATACGACTACCTTCCCAAACCGGTCATCAAATAAAAAATACAATGCATCAGAATATTTAGTCATTGTGCTAGGAGTTCGCATCTTTTGAGACAAAATTTCTTTGTTCTCAGTCCAAAATAGATTCTCATAGTGTCACACCTAGATTTTACTAAAAAATAACGTGAATAAATCAGGCAAAATTAGTTTTTTTTCATTTGATCTTAATTCTGGCACTTGTGAGTTAGCAAGTAGAATAAACAATCCCACTTAATAATTTGACAATGTTGACAGTAATGACATACAACGCTTTTTCCATGCGTCAATACATCTAGTATAGTCCAAATCCCTAAATTTCCGCAGTAATTTATTATTGTAGTTTACGCAGCCGAACGAGACCAGTCCTAAATAACAAACTAAAAAACCAGCAAAATACCAATCCATATTTTCGTTTACAAATTGGTCTAGAATAATGGCACCTGTTTTTGTATTCTATAGGCTAGCAGAAGGCATCCCACTCCGCTTCTTTTTGCCGGCATGCAAAAACAGAGGAGTAAAGTCGTAAATAAACACCGTTGAGGGGTAAAATGAATGAGATGATGTTATTTATCGAGGTTTGCATGCAGATTAGGAGGGGGACTTTTGTCTTGGTAACCAGAACACTGGCCAAGCAAGGTGCTGCATAGTCGTGATATTGTTGGCACGGCAAGTTAGTAGATGGCAAATGGAAGAGAAGAGGCCGATGTGAATAGTCTACTCTTTAATTTTGATAAAGAAACTGGACGGGATCCCTAAGGATCTTCCTAATACAGTTCTCACGGGAGCTGTTGTGTGGACCACAATTTCGCGGCACGGAAAACTGATGGAGTAGGACAAATACGGTTGGTAACGGCTGAGCTGCACTTAATAAGATAAAAAATGTTTCATAGTCAGATTGTAAGGTCACCTGGAGAATAACAAGTTAGGTTTATGAGAGCACATTGATGGACTAATGTGATAACACCTTAGCAGCCTCAAACGTCTGTGGTCCATGGGTTGGAAAAGACGGTCACAACAACAAACCAGAATATGAGAGGGTCACTGCAGACCATCAGAAGACCTTGTATTGTTCACAAAATCTGTTGCACACCACGGCAGAATAAATGGCTGCTTAACTACATGGTGCAGAAAATGAGAAACAACAAATGTATACGGATGAAATTCAACAATGCTTAGATTCATGCCAAATTATGTCGAACACTTCCCTAATGGTGCACAAATCTTTGGGAAAAGTAGGAAATCCGACTGGATGACGTCTAGCTGACAGAACACGAACTTCTGGGGAGGTTTGAATACTAAACTTTGCTTACGCGGGCAATAAAAGAATAATTATGTAGAACAAAACCGTTGAACAGAACACATAAAGACCTAGCAACTACGGTGCTTTCAGTCACATCAAAAAAGTGTTCAATCGAGGTCACATACTTTAGACAGAACATTTGCGAATTGCAACGTACGCACCAATTAGGAGTTCTACGTGTCAAGCCTTGGGTTGATGCAATCTCATCTAGAATCGGTTTATTATGTTCAAGTGCCTGCTCACCTTGGATAAACGAGATGTAAAATATGATCTTCTTGTGTTTTCAATGATTGTGTCGAAATAATACCGCAAGCATTTGTTGCAGCTGGTGGGTAGAAAACTGACTGTCTACTTTTGTAAATGGTCTCTTATCGTCAAAAAAGTAATTGTTTTCCCTTTCTTCAGTCAACTTGACGTAAACATCTATTAGAAAATTCGTAATCATCCCGTTAGAGAAATCCTAATGTATTGTACGTAACATTAACCTTGCTTCGCATTTTGTCGGATATTTCTTCCATTGGGGGCTTACAAGCACCCTGGAAGTCATAGAAACGCCATTCATAAACTGATTGATATCCAAAACTGATGGGGCATGAGCTCGTGCATTGAATGCATGCAAATTTGCGTCACTTTGGCGCAGAATACTTTCTGTCTCTTCTATGGTTTTTCCGTCATTGCTATTTTTTCCTATCCAATGTACTTTGATATTTGCTTGATTAACCTCGTTTACGCCAAACACCGGTTCGCATCGATGTGCACTAAAATATGAAACAGAATAATGACCACACACATTTGCGTTTCACGCCAGGACCCGAGTGCTTATACGTCAAATTGCACTGTTCCAGACCGAATTGGGCGGTCCAAGTGGAGTAGACTCACTCAACGAGATGCAGACGACACATGGACCGAGTTATCCGCATTCGACAAAGATTTGCAAATGCAATGCGACTAGCATTTTTCATATACTTAGGTCCTTTTCTTCAATGACTTTTTTGCGGACTAGGCGCAGACAGACCGAGCAAGAGAGAGATAGAGAAATTAGTTAGTACTTCGCAGATTTTTCCAATTAACATCTAGGGGATCTTGAAAGCCGATCTGGTTGTGTAATACTGATACAACTTCACCAACGATCGTGAATGAGCAGCGCCATGCAACATTCAGCACGTTTGGTTAACTACGGTTAGCAACCCGTTTTCAAGCTTGTGACACAAAACAAGCACGACCATACGAACTGTGACATTTCGTCGCCATGTGAAACAATTTTCGCTATATGTAACCCTAAATTTAGCAAAAGGCAGTTGTACGTAGGCAAGTTTGAATTCAACTACTTTATTTTGATATCTGCTTCCCTACTACCATTTAAATAACTGGTCATTCGAGCAAACATTCCGGTGGATAAACGCCATGGAAATTTTCATCAACAGAAAATTCGCAAAGCGAAAAATTAATTGGGTCAACTCCCAAAAGCCTGTCTACATTTCTACCAGGTTAAGTCAGTTACCTTGAGAACTGATGTAAATCCTATTCGATGGTGTCCTCTCGGTGATCGGGGCTGTAAGAAACCACCATGAGTCAATGCCATCAACTAAGTAACACTGCCTGTAAACAGCAATTCTAAATTGTGTTATGAGTGAAATGTCATCAGGCCAAATTGGTGGTTATTCGTTCTTCACTCGAAATATATCCGAATATTCACTAGCTAATGCGGCCTCGAATATAGCTGAATCGACTAAACAATTTCACAATTAGTCTCTTTGGGTTGCATACAAGTAGGAGATTTAATGAGATTTTCCAAATCATTTCACCATGCAGTGTTAAAATTTATCCTGGTATTGAAAATCTTAGAAGCACCACTGTTTCTCCCCTCGATTCTTGACGCTCGTTCGCTCCCGACTTGCGTCCCGATTCAGGCTCGATGGGTATGCACAATGTCTGCTGGGTTCTAACAAGAACAAAACATCTGTACAGTGCTCCCATGACTTTCAATGCTAAGTTGGATGTTGGCACTGCATGACAAATCATTTGAAAAAACGAACGTTGTTAGGTATTTTAACCTTTGTTAGATTTCATTGAAAAGAATTGTGGCACTTATAACACCACAGTTTTAGAATTTCAACTTTGATGACGTGTAGTGGGGAAGAACGCATGAACTTAACGCCAGTTCTACCTGCAATAAGATTGGACGGAAATACGTGAAGTCGATTAGTGGAATGTTTAGATTAGTTTAAAATCGACTGCTTCTGCTTGGATAAATCCGACTAAAATACCTCGATAGTGACAGGTAGAACTGCATTCCCACCTGACTTAAGTTAGCATGGGTTGGGAAGTCGTTACGCGTCGGAAATTGTTTAGTTTCACTCGATTTCTACAACAAAAGTATTTGAAATACTTCCGAGAGTTTCAAAACAAAGAGAATAGACGTCTCATCCCGTATTCGTGTGACCAAACCGGAAGTTTTGAAGCAGAACCAAAGTATTGACTTTTCAATAATCGGAATGTTCTCGTAATCAACTGCTTTATGAGGGTACAGTCACTGAGTTTAAACAGTCGAGCTCAATTCCAAATGCCAAGTAATCGGGTACCAGTCAGAAGCAACAACCTATAATCTGCTGATAGAAGTCAGGAAATCTTTGTGTTACAGCCTGAGTGACTCTTCTTTCCGTGCAATTGACTGTAAAGATTCATGTTTCTATTTTTACCTCGTTATGCTTTCGCTATTCAGCATAAGTGTAAATAAAATCAAGCACTAGGATTGGAGGAGTAAAGTGCCAAGAAATGACACGGTAATGTCAAGCTCATATGCAGTTTCCTTCAGGGTTTTACAACTCTTTTGTTCAGAATGGACATTTTGCCTATGGGAAAACCAGACAAATATGGTATAATTTAATAGGAAAGCAAATGACCTCTGAATAAGATGGGAACAAATAATGGTGACAACTGGAATTTCCCGCACATTATTTCCTTTTTTTAATAAAATTTCCTTACCGTAAGAGTGAGCTCAACAAAGCAGTGCGTTCTTTTTCTTATTCAGTCAGTCACTAGTTCCACATACCGAGTTTCCTTTCTTCAACCTATTTAGCATGTTGATATTTTATTTATTCCTTTCAACCCTCAAAGTAATAGAAAGAGAATTCGTTTTGATTCGCTGTTTGAAACTGGGTAACTATCGCTTTACGTTCGTCCATTGCACTTCCCGACTGGATGTTACGCAAATCTCGAGTAACGTTGCGTTAGCAGTTGAAACAAAGGAAATAACCTGTTAATGTACTACTCTAAGTGTCAATTGTGACTATGAAGAAGTTGGGCAATCACTAATAATCATCCCCCAAATGTCGATCGCTCAATTAGATTAACTGACTACAGATGGAGGCTGTAAACTTTCATTGAAATTATCCTATGGGATTCACGAGGTGTGGAATCAAATTGGAAACCCGGATTCCATTAGGTGGGGCTGAAGATGGAATGTGGTTTTTCAACAGTGAATAATTCCATTGTCCATATGGATAGTAATTGGCTGACGTTTCATGTTGGCACAGTCGCAGGCTGCTGGATGTTAAATATCAAAGTGTACAGATTCCAGATTCGCCAGTAATTTTGGGTATAATGTACACGACTAACAACTTCTACTCAAAATGAGCTCGCTTAACTGTGTTTTCGTGGTTCTCAGTAATTAGGTGGATATAAACGCTGCTCGAATCAAGTCCACACTCTCAGTACATATTAAACTCCGTAGTTCCAGTTCGGAAAAGCCTAAAGTTGGCCTCAACAATAGCAATTCACCTATTTCAGCATGCACTGACCTAAGGTTACACTTTCTAATAAAACAAAAAGAATCAGTATGCAATAAAGTTAACAGATAGAAAGAAGAACAGATATAGCTGGGAGATGGGCGGTTCTATCCTAACCATAAAATTTTTCGAGGGTAAATTGCATTTGCCCAATGAATTTGAGTAAGACTGGCTTAACATAAGAATTCTTACATCAGTATTGTCACAATGCACTAGTATCAAGGAACCAAAGGAACAGATTGTCCACTAGCATGTTACAGACAGCTTATTGAAAGTTCTCGCCAGTAACAATCTCATGACAAATATACCATCCAATTTTCCCACTGTCTTGTTCGTGTTCATTAACATGATATAACAACTAAACTGCGGAAAAAATGCTTTTCTTGTTTATATCTGGTTGGTGAATAAATTCATTGATTTTTTCTCAGGGCTTATGTGATGAAAATTGCTTTTTCCAATTTGAAAATGAAACTCGCCATTTTGTAATGCGTAAAATCACCCACGTTACTGTCCACCGGCTGATTTCAATTCCACATCAGAACTACTACTAATAATACTTTCACCATTGCTATTACATCTACCACTAGGGAGCTTCATATTGCTGGCACAATCACCATTACTATTACCAGCTACTATACTACCACCACTAATACAGTTGCTAACATCACTGTTCCATCTGATGCTATATAATATGAGATGCATAAACTGATAGACTGCAAACCCATTTTTAGCCACAAAAATATGTGGTGTCTATCTTCTTTACAAGTGAATAGCGTGACAGTACACCCGCTGGTTGACTTCACGGGTGCTTCCTTACGTTACTATCAATATTCCAAATTCACCGAAGGTGAACGGTCAAAGACTACCATTTCCATGAGTTTCATGAATCAGAAGAAACTGTTTGCGGTCCGCATGGCTAGTATGCACAATTTTATGAAAATGACGTACTCACATTTGTTCTGTTCTGTTCATGGACTATGCATGCCATAAAATACGAAGCAAAGGGTTGCTAGATAAAGTGTCGTGTACGTTCTCATTCAGAATTCTAACCGTTAAGAGGCGGCTAAGTGACGAACTATCTCCCTGAAAACAGGAGGGCCAATATTTGATCAGGTAATATATTATCCTACGGGTGGCATCAAATCTAACGTAAACAATGGTGCAAGATTGAGAAAGCAAATACCAAAATCAGTCACTGACTACATCTTCAACTGTGTCTGATTTATAAATCTTAGTGGCGTTTTGTTTAATGACAAAAAACTGTTTTTTTCCTGAATCCCACTGCTACCGTTCATTTGTATACAAACGAAAAGTCGTCGGATTTGTGTGTGTATGGTTATCCGTCCTCAGAAAGGGTGAGATGAGTGAAAAAACGCACCCTGTAAGTCGATAGCTGCTTTGGTCATCACAGGTGCCGTGTGAACCAGTTTAGGGACCAATGGATTTGTTCAAGTTGATATAACTGTTCTATTGCTTACTGGAACTGACAAACGGTCCCGTTCAGTTCATCATGGTTCAGCTCAGCTGGTTGTTTCCTGTGCAGCAAGATATGCACGTGTGCACATGAAAAGGAAAGAGAATGGATAAAGGTAAAAAAAACAATCAAACTATTAACATTCAGACAATAGGTGGGTAGCAAGCCAACTGAAATGTTGACTAGCTAGTCGAATGAGTGTAACCCCATTTTTCCGCATGCAATTTTCACTCCAATCGGTGTGTTGTCGGAAAATAGCCCAGAATGAATGACCATTAGTTCACGCTTTGACGCATTTGTGTGCTTTCTCACCGGTCCTTTCGTGGCTGGTCAGAAGACCGGAGATTTTTCCAGCTAAGTGAATGGTACTGTAGTAGATGATCAGGTTGTTATAATCAAAGCTTCTCCGGATCGTTTTCGTTCACAGGTACGGTGCAATACTATTTCTCTGGGATAAAGAAATAGATAGCTTTCACGACTAAATCAGTTTGCTAGACTAAATTTCGACAAACTATTTGGAAGTGACATTTTGCTTTTATAAATCCGAAACAAATCTCTATTCTAAGCTCAACGCAAACTGCTTCTCAGAAATAATTTGTAAATAGCGGAGACCGAGTTACTAAATCCGTAGTGAATACATTACCCCAACTCTGACTGTTTGCTAATCAAAAACCTTTTATCAACAACTTTGCTTACTGTGCATCCTGGTATCTTATAGAATGTGACAAGCCGGCCTTGATTTATGTTATTTTATGTCGCCAATGAAATAGTTTCGCTGAGAAGTCGAAACATTCGGTAAAAGTTAGCAATTCACACAGCTAATTTGAAGGAATTACAACGGAAATGTGTCTAACGGGATTTTCAGATCCACACTTTACTACTGCCCGTAACGGTGGATGACATTCTGCCAAAAGGTTAGTCTTGGAAATTTTCCTGCTCTGGTTAGCGCGATATTTCGGTTGGGCCATATAAATGTGGAAACTGAGTGAGGCATTTAACGGGCTTCTGCTGTGTTTGGATTTCATGCTGCAAATGCTCTTTGCAAGGCTTTCCTGAGCACGGTGAACATTATCCTGAACTATATGGTCACAGTTTGCCTACCACTATTCTTAATCCGGTGAAAGGATCCTAATCTTCGTACTACTTCCGAGTAGCTACTGCCAGAATGAATTTATAACCTAGAATTCCATTTTGAAACATGCTGTATTTTCACTCTTCCTGAAAATTGCAGATATTCAAAAACGGGCTGATTGGTTTAGACGGCATATCTGTTGGCAGTCTGCCAATTGATTACCCAAATAACACGCTAACCACTGGTGAAAGACTGCAACATCTGGATGGTCGTTATCTGAGTGTCTTCAGCTCCGTCAATGATGGCCTGACCGGTAAAATAACAGTGAGGTAAGAAATCAATTATCCGCTCATTTCACATTTTCACAAGTAGTAACAAAGTTCACGGTTCCGTACATTGAGAATAACCTTGATTTTCTTGGATTTGAAGACTAGATTGCCTTAATTTCTGTTATTAATTAGAAGGGGCATTCATTTTTCATATATATATGTAACTTAATAACCATTGTTACTAACACAGGTGCGATTGGGGACCCACGATCGTTGTACGATAATACGCCTTCGCGAATGCTTGTGTTCATCTGCCAGATGAAACTGCAAAGTTGACAGTGTGATTTGTCTTATTCGGCCAGATAAAAAGGAACTTTCAAAATGTAATTTTGGTGTGCAAAATCAATTTAGAAGACATTGTGCAAACCGGTGCAATTTATGATGGAAAACTCTGTAATTAATAACTGCTAGATTTTTCGATCATTTAGGAAGGAAATTGATAAAGCTAAAATTGAAAAATGTTGTTCCTCAGCGGTTTCAAGCCTATACATGGATAGGATTCGCTCTCTAAGCTTGCGTGTTCTCCACCAAACGTTCTACCCGGTCAAAACTAATGATGTACGGGAATTTACCTTAAAACTCATTGGTAAATCAACCGAAAAGCGTGAACATGTGCCATTTAACAAAGTGATTGTTTCGTTATTCGATTAACGATACTTGGATATTAATTACAGATCTTCGGAAAAGTTGTTCGCAGATTCTGTGAGTAGCTTTTGGTTCAAGCGGTAGAACGCACGTGATACTACAATGTGGGGTGCTTCCAAGCACAGTTTAGAAAGCCGCCACAGACAAAGAGTCTCATGCTTTGAGGTAATATTAATTATTACTTAGTGGACATTATGGGATAGGCAACCCGAAGGAAAAGAATCATATAAGTCAACTAAGTATGCCCATATATATACTCGTGTGTATGAGGGCGGTAGCGCAATGTAGTTTAAAAGCTATTATGAACTTGAATTAGAACCAAATCAGCAAAACTAAAGGCAAATCGCCCGCTATATCATCCTCAGTTCAGATGGAAAAAGTGAGTCAAAAGCTATTATCATGACCTTATTTCGTGAAAGCTTTCGATTCAGGAAACTTCATCGGTCCTTGGAAAAATTCTGTTAGCAACATTGAACATTTGACAGCTCATCCAATTTATTGTCTTACACGTAACTTTATTGGGTTATCAATATGATTAGCGTTAAAAATGTTCGAGACCATCCAGGATCAAGTCGTAACTGTACCGATGGGTCGAAAGTCAGTCCGTGGACGCCCAGACCTGGTTGTCCATTCCTTTTGAGGTCAAAGAAATATCACACTTGGATAAATTCATGATTATTTCGCTGTTCTGTTCATTGAATCGTGAACAACTCTTCTTCCTCTTGGACGTAATTAGCTTTTTGTAAACACTGAGTTTATGGTAAAAGAGCAAACCAAGAGAGAAGGATCTTCGGCCCAAGTATAGAACTTCGACTAGATCAACGTTTCACGTGCCATTAGGGGTTTTTCTAACTACAATGCATACCGACTGAATGACAATAAAGAAGCTCCTTAAATTCCACACTAAAGTGCGAATTAACTAACGGAGATTAGACTAATGCTGAAACCAATCAGGTTTGAAGAATTAAAAGGTGGAACTTCTTTTAGTTTAACCTCAGTGACTATTTTTCAATTATTACTCATTATTTTTCTTCGAAAAACACGTCTTCCAAAAACGTGTCCCATCACAAGTGAAAGAATCAACTGCAGATTTCCCTTAGGATCAGCCGTACAGACGATTTGCACATTAAGCAACAGAAAGTATCATTTTCAAACCAGTCATCATTTTGCTTGAATTCGACCTTTTATCGCAATCTTTCCTCTGAAAATACGCACAGGGAATCTGATCCAAGAAATGTGTCAGAGATCGGCTGCATGAATGCCAAACAGGTTGGACGTATTCAGCGGTTGATCCATTTATCCTACCCAGCCGATAGACAATTCAAGGCAACTTCAGTTCTGTCAGTCAAGTGGTCGAATATGACCAATCGTATTGATGGGATTCACAAGGTAAGTGAACTGGTCACCTTAGGCTAAAAGACTATCGGCAGTTCACTCAAAACAGTTTCTTAAATTGTAAGATCACAATAACGTTCCCACGTGTCACTTCAAAACGGCTCGGTAAGAGCCTTTTCAACTGTTAATGATTTTCAACACATATATTCGGCTCATCTAAATATCTTGAAACAAATTCAAAGCTCTGCGGAACATGTAGTTGTCGGATGCGGGCTTCGATAGTACCAGTCCCTTATTAGTTAACAAATAATACTCATCGTTACTTTTCTTGAAGAAGCACAATTGTATTTCTAAGGTGAAGAGACTGAATACTGTGGTGTTATTCATTAGAAAAGCCTAGTCGTTTCGAATGCTGACACTGAGCCAGAAATATCCGCAACCTGAATCAGCAAGCACAGAAAAGATCAATTTCACACACTGCTCACGAGTAATTATGAGTCCCCTAGGCATTTAAGCTTAATTCAATTTTCGAAACCTAGCCACAAATGCAGTTCAAATGATTCTAGCACCTTTATGTTTGTGGCAACATAAACATGACACCAGACCGGAGTTTCGTGCTCCGTAGAACACCAAATGAATGGGAATAAAAATTAAAACTGACCACTTGAGGTAAGTGTGAGCAGAAATGGCGTCACTTAACACATGGACCTATCTTTCACTGCTTCTAACTTCTGATTCGCTACCCACTCGGACAACCACTGGCGGTTTTACTGATGAAAATACGCTTCAATTGATACCTAAAATTTCTCGTTCATCTTCGTTGTGCTAGTCCGGTTTGTTTCTTGAGAGATGAAAATCAAATTTAACATGACATGCAATGGTTGTTTTAAAATTATGGTTTGTTGTTTCTACTCGGCGTAGATGAAATTAGTAAGTGCTCGGCAAACCATGAGTTACCCTACAAACTGCCATTGTCTACATAATAAATTTATGTTTCATTTGGTTTAATGAAAGCGCTTTTTTCAATTGATTTTTTACTGTGCATCATAAGAACTACTGTTTCGAGCTGCTAAGCTTTTTATATTCGTTTTCGTGCACATTTGCACCAAGTTGTCGATCACACGGGATTTGCCTCCCCCCTGGTTTCTGGTCCGTATGGTTGTTGAGGAATTTTTCAACTCTACTGTCAGACGATAATTAAGAACCTAGCATACAGCAATTTAATGTGGAAATTTTTCACGCAATCTGTTTTCCCGAATCATACGTTGCAGAGTAACTCGTACGCGGTCATTATTGTCACGAACGGTATACGCTCGTACGCAACGTTCCAGTATGAGAACATTCAATGGCCCGAATTGGATGTGTCTGTTTCTAATTCGCTGGCACCAGAGGCTGGAATTTTCATGCGTCCGTTGGGTGGTTATCAACTTCCACGTAGTGGACATTCCGTACAAACCTCTCTGTGGATGACGTAAGCAGATTGCAGTGAATCATATTTGTCTCTTACATCTTATTTCTTCCTGCATATTACTCGTCTCACAATCTGCACCGTTTCCGAGGAAGGGAGTCAGATATACATGCAGAATTTGAATGCGCTACGTGCATTTCCAAACCACACGAAATTAACCACTTAACCAGGATGCATTTTGCTAAAATTATGGCACAGCATAAACACGATGATGGTTTCAACCAAAGGATCAACAGTTACCAATGAAAGGACTGAAATAAGGCGTTCTATTGCCCAGTTTATACACAACAAGATTATTTATGGCGTGCTGGATATCGATAAATTCGGCAGCCTTATTTTCCTTTAAAATGCATCACTTCGTACTCTGTTATGAAAATTGTTCAAATAACTAAAGTGTTTGTCGAAGCTTTTTGTACTGCTATTTCGCTGACTTCCTGAAGTCTTGTACATGTAATACTCAAGTGTTATCCAGCCCGCGCGGGCAGATTTATGCGTACTCATTTTCAGGTGCACTGATTAGCCATGCATTAACCGGCAAATTGCACGTAGAAGTCCCTTTGCCCGATGGAGTGAAATAGAGATAATCTTTTGTACCGATCCGAAAGCGTCATGCATATTTTCAACTGTTTTTGATGCAGTTCCGAAATAATATGCAAAATAATTTGGGGAATAGTGGGAACTTACTCGAGGTGAGTGGAACCTTAAGCCACTCCTACTCTTGCGAGTGGAGGAAGCAGACTTACTTTATTAGTTTGTGAGAGTCAGACTCAAAGATCTCATCTGTCTGTGCCTAACGTTGCTCCCTCTTGATCGTCGCTGGTCGGGCTACAAAACTCCACGTATCTGAACTTGAGGGTCAAGAATTCGAACCCTTCCACTGCCGGTTGTTTCCTTGCTTCAAAGTGTCCATTTTCTTGTGTCAACTTTCTTGAGAATAATCAGTTTTATAGTCATTAATGAAAGGAGCAAAAGGATGGAAAGCGGCCTCAAAATAACATTCTACTTAGTTCAGCGCGAAATTACTTGGGGCTGTCGCGCAGTCATGGACCTGCCGGAAAGCTTCATCTCTGTGGATAATAAAACCAGCCATGTCATGATGTTGGTCCGTAGTACACGTAAAATCTTCACAAACGAGGTTCTTAATACTGAATCGTCGGCACTACCTACTAGCGTTTCTTAAAAGTTCGAACCTCAAACGCACAGCTACTTGCCCAGATGTGTTAAGATTGTTAACCGTCCTGGAATTATCACAAATATGAAACTTCAGCTACCATCCTGTTGTGCATCTATTGTCCGATCTCAAACATACCTACTTCGCAAATAAACAGTTGACTGTCAGCAGGAAGGGCCATTGATTAAAAGCCACGAACACTCCGCAGAAGTCCCACTAACGAATCCCTAACCATAATCATGCTACAGTTGAGTCATCGTATCCTCGGGCCCATTTTGATCTGGCCATAGAAAGGTGAGAATACTGCGCCTGATCGAATAGAATCGTCGGCAGAATGAGAAATACAAATTCCTCGACCTGACACAGACAAAAATGTCCAAGCGTCCACACAGTTGCTGTGCTGCATTTTCCTTCTGATTCCACCGTCTCATCAATTGAGAGGAATAGTTTACTAATATTGGTGCCATTTATCGCTAAGCAGTGTTTGAATTACTTCTAATCAAACAATCTTAAGCACTTTTTTGGTTTTCACTTATCTGTGCCAAAAAATGGGTAGTTTCCCAGTTAGGCAGAGGGACACTTCCGTGCCAGTTGGCAGGCTGCTCTTAGAAGAACTTTTCCTGCTAGTGTCTAGTTCAGCTATAATGAATGCTGTTACATGCTCACTGATCACAAAATTATTGGATCTGTCTCTCTTTCTTCGGTCTCGAATACAAGTTCATACCTGTGTGACTTACACTCGCGAGTCACGAATGCAACTACATTTTTCGGATTCACTTGTGCCCCTCGGAGCCTTCAATGGATTGAGACGAGGTAGACGCTTCAGCTTTGAGGAAATCTGAAATGGCGTGGTCACATACATAACCTTTTTTGAGCAAGGGAATCTAAACCATTTTGTTCATATTTATCGACATGTATTGACAGCCTAGTTGCTCAGTGCCGCCTCATGTTTTCTGGACATTAGAGTACCATTATAGGAAGCATGTAAGTAGACCCATTTTGCAAACAAACCAGTATTTTGCCTTTGTTGAACGTCCTGTTAAATGATAATTTACGTGTCCACGCGCTTTTACTCAAGTTTCAACACTTCCCTTAAAGTGTTTCACATGTTCTATCCGTCCATTTCCACAATTAGTGTTAACTCTACCCTAGACAGAATTAATACCGATCAGCGCAAGTTATTCTCTCCTACAATAAGTGCTTCACTCTCGAAAAGTGATCATCGTCTGCTATTTATAAAGTTCAAGTCTTGTTCCGAGACAGTTTTATTTCTTCAGACAATCTAACCAAATCAGAATACCTCTAAGTAATTTTTTGGCGAACATTCTCTCTCTGCTAAGGCTTTTTCCACGCAAGTTTGCGATTTTCTTCTGGATCCCTGAATACTAGAGCCAACTCATCCACAGATGCACTCAAACCGCTTTTAAATATTTGTCTTTCCTTTTAACAACTTTTTTACTGTGAAGGCTCTATCGCTTCATCAAATTTAACTCCATTAAGTAGACGAAAGGCGCAATTCTACAAATTCTCTATTGAGAACAAAATGAAAAGAATTGATCCAGCATACGCCAACGGACACCAAACGACAGACGCCTATGTCTAAGAATTTGGGTTTCTTGTGAGCAGAAAACGAAACCAATAAGCCTTGCTGTATAAGCAGAAAGCACAAATTGGGCATTTATTTATCTATCAGCAGTTTCACAGATCTCGGATGAGCATAATAATCTTTTCCAAGGAAGATGTAATCGACCTCCTTTATTTGACCAAATCGACCGCAGATATTTGTCCTGAAGATTTATCTTCACTACTAGTAAGACAGCGTGAAACTTCTCCCAAGCATGCATGTACTTGTCGTCCTAATGCAACCCTATGCACATATTTCATTCTCTGTTGTCAGTGACCCATCACTACAGTCCTCCTACCCAAACGTACCAACTCCAATGTTCAACCAAAAAGCTTTTGTCCCACGCTCGTATATCCTGCGTTCTTGAGCTAACGGAACTTGCCATCCTTGGACGCACAACTTTTACCTTAGCATATTCGATTTTCCCTTTCAGTTTCATATCACCAAGCCCGTAGATACATTAACAAAATCTGTCTGATGTGGTTTCTTAGACTTCTCCTCTACCTTCTACTCTGTTCCACGACCCCTAAGTCTTTGCAAACCAAAACAGTATGGTCTACAGGCATAGCTACCATATTATTTTAACAAAAGAGTTCAGTGCAGAAGACTGGACCGAAAAATATCTACGTCCTCGGTGCATAATTCCTGAACACTTCAAAGAACTGTTCTATTTTCCTACCTACTTTTAACCTTTATTAATGATCAATCATCGAGTTCCTCTGGTCGTTTATTTATATACTCCGATGATATCTCTATCTGTCAGTTTATATCCTGGTCCTTTGATTACCTCAACTTTCCCAGTAACATGTCTCCCATTCACGATTCTCCTGTTAGGTCTGGTCTGCATCTTAGTTGTCGGAATGTGTGCGATGTCTTTTTATTTCTCCGCTGTCCGCTTAACCGTCCGAGTACTCTCTTTTTAATGCAAAACCACTCGCTAGGGTAGATTTGTCGGATACCTAGGAATTAATATCGATAACATTTTAAGGTGGTCATCATACATTTCTAATGGTGCTTAAGAACCTGGAAGGCAAAATTTTCCCTTAATAAGATCTCTGGACTTCCAGGTTAAACAAAGCACCAACATTCCGAATAATCCCTCAGAGCACATTGAGAAATAACACAGTGTGACGAACAAGCTCGTTTCCAGTTATTCGTAATCATGCCAATACATAACATTCTACATGATGTACTGCAAATAAGAGAACACTGACACTAGTTTTGTTTACCAACATTTTTTCCATACAGTTTTACGCTGTTCACTTGTCATTCTTGCTAACTTATTAAGGAAAGGCATTAGATGCACTTTCCCTGGGTCTGTCTATTTTCATTGGAACGAACTATCCACCAAACTCAATGGCAGGCATCTATCTGCCGTTGAAATATTAACGCAGCGAACCCCGTCGAATCATTCCCATTCCCTATACATTGATCTTTCAAGATGCTTCTCTCATTCCATGGAACGCTCTAAACTTTGTTCCATACCTTCTAGTATAAATATCTACTGGAACTAGACTGCTCCTTAGGCCGAATTCTCAAAATGCGGGAGCAAGCCGTGACTAATTTTCTCCACAGTCTCTCTCAAATATTCATTTTTTTTTTGTTCAGGATTTTGTTCACGATATTTTGATGAAGATATGAATGCTTTCGTTTTTAACTGAAATGCAGACATAAGCACGCGAAATCCCATGCAAATACGGAAAAGGCACTGAGCTATCCTGAATAATGTGCGAGATCAGTCGTGCATCTGGCAAAGCAGATCGTTTAAAGTTTAAGGAAGCGAAAATTATTGGTTGCAACAGGTTTATGCAAACAAACAGGACAGCTGTTAGAAGCATGTTTCACCCGCGGAAAACAACACCTACGCTTTAGGATATTGTTTTCTCTTTTCGAAAGTTAGGCTTACGTCACCATCGAAAAACTTCCGACTAATCACTGTATGATTCCTAAATGGACTTACCATCCCTCCATATTCCTGATTATTTAAACTAGATTCGAGTGGTAGAAAGAACGGTCGTTTATTTTGCTTGTGTGATGTTGGAAGAGTTTCACCCAAGGATCTTGGTCAATACAAATAAAGCAGCTTGAGTGATTAGCTATTTTTATCTTTTCAACTTTACTTTTTGATTCAATGAACACTTTTAATGACTGCAGTAGTGGGTCACCTGCAAATGCTATTGAATTAATGTGTTACTGGCTACATTATTTCCCTTCATGTACTTATTCTAATCGTTGTATACGAACAGCCTAAGCTATGTCACTGTTTATGGGAATCGTTCCCTTGAGTTCAGTACAAGAATTTTTATACGTCACAGTTGATCTTCCTCAGTCTTTCTTTACAACTTCACAATTGAATGATTATGGATGCAACCCGATCCTTATGTCAGAATAATGGTATTCACGGTCGTTCTGACATGAAGCTGTCTGGCTTAACTAGGGCATATAGTATCGCACTCCTCAGTGAAGAACCAAGCAAGTTGCAAATATTTCTAGACAGCAATAATGACTGCATTGGTATATATAGTGCACATTGCGTCTCTAAGATAATACTCAATGCAGCGAGCGTTGCTAACGTTGAAGCCAAAATTGGCTCCTCCAGAGAAATTTTTGGAGAGGAGTGAAAGTTTCGCTGCTTGGACAGTGACAATTCAGCATGTAGTCGCACAATAGATGAAGTGTCTTGGAATCAGATATTTCGCCCGTGCATTTTACATACCCACAGAATTCGTCAATATACGTTGTCCCGCAAATCACATTTTTGTCGGAAATATGAGAAAGTTGGTCGGTCAGAGACATGATGAAAATGTCTAAAGTTAATTGGTCAACTGACTTCAGTAGAAGAATTTGAAAACAAACTGGAAACCCGACATTCCTTCTCATGAGGCCTGCAGGCGGTTCGCGACACGACTCAGTGCTTCGTTTAGTGATGTTATTGGGATCGAAACTCCCTTTAGTTTTATCATTTACTAGTTCATTTACGATAATTTGTTAATTCCCTTCATATTTATACGGCTTTAACAGTTAGCACTTGGGGTCAGAGCAGATCATTTAAACCCCAGTGGCTGCAAACTGAACTGAACCAAAATGATTCCTAACAGCAGTAACCTAATAAGTAAGGAATTACTATCGGAATAATTTTTGACATTTCACTGGTTTTCACCGTGCAGTAGGGTATCCTTTTGACATCTCATTCCCAAGGTAAAATTGTCGGGGAGAATTTAGCACCAGGCGATTGAGGTTGATGTTCATTTCTATGATTTATTAGAACAGCATTTTTCTGATTACTGCAAACTGAATACTGTTTATGCCGCTCGTCAGAAGTGTTGCCCGAATCAGTTGAATAACAACTGATGCAATACACTGAAGCATTCATGTCACAGGGTTAAATGATTCAACGTATTGTACTAGTTGGCCATTCTTCTATCCCGCGGTCATCTGACCCGTAACGTGACGGGAAGAATAAGTTCATGTTCATAAATGCTATTACAACCAAACAGTTTTCCTTTCAACTCTAGTTGTTTTGGTGCCGGTGGAAGAGAAACGAGTTAATTTATTCGTATTCTTTTCTTGCAATCTACCGGTAAAATCTGTATACCGCATTACAAATCCCCGAAATCCACGTGGGCGCTTCGAATCCATCTCAGCAGGAGAACTTTTGGTAAAAAAAGGAGCAAGTGCGTTGGTCAGATATATAATGCAAATTAGTATTGAACTCGATAGTTTAGCAAAAGATCGTCATCAAAATAATACACATTCAGATGATGTTGTCATGACTAACCGGCATTCCATAACCACTGCGTCACACATGGTATTGAACCCTGAAGCAAATCGCTATAGCACAGGCAAGCTTCTTGGCACGTATCTGTCAGTTCATTGAGTAACAAAAAAATGGAGGAAGTTGACGATTCTTAACCATGTTAGAATACCAACGCGCAATCGCCTACTCCAGGTTCCAGTCTGAACTACGAAATGGAAACTGCGGAATATTGGCAAACACTGGGATTATTGTATTACGGTGGTTTCCACTAATTATCTCAAGTCCCGTAGTGAAAAAGGGCTTTGATTTGAAGATCATGAATCTGAAGTGCCCTATGCGTGAGTGGTCCCGATAGGACATCGAGACCATCAATGCAGCTGGGGTATGACACGAAAAAAGCTGTGACCGACAGTGCAACATGAGTTTACGGCTCTCGCGATGGACAACAACTGGTGTTCAACAAAATCCGGCAATTTGTTTTTGAGTTCTATTTGCTAACACAGAGATTTGTGCATGAAAACATGTCATGCGTAAGCATTGTTAACATACTGTCAGTCATTTTTGGCAACGCGCATCAATAACTTTGCTCCTTTGTACTTCATTTTCCTCATCATTGGGGCACTAAAGCGCACAGCCTTCAATTAGGTGGCCTTACCCAGTAATAAACTATTGAACAAAGTGGCAGTTGATCAGAAGAATCAAAGTGCCACAATGTTGACCCCGTTAGCACTGCTGATCATAAATATTTGTTGTCTTGTGAAACAGATAGTCGAACACCCTCGAATTGGATGACCTGCTGGAAATAAAGTTTTGTTGTTTCTGGCTGAATGTCGCTCGCTTTCAAGGCTTACGAATGAAATTGATGACATTTAACACGTTTTGCAAGTGGGCATGTAACATATCAGCACATACAAGCTCATCTTTCAGAATTAACCGCATAAAAAGTCCTCTATATGGGTTATTGTAAACTGGCATTTGAGTACTGCTTCCGTTTGCCAAATGCCATTGTAACGCAGTTACGCCAGTCTCTGTCTAATTCGAACATCAGTAAATGCACTGGAGTCTACTCACTCCAACGATATATGACAATTTCGCGAGAGCATTTGTGCGATCGAGCAAGAGGGAAGATTCATCAGAAAAAAAATGAATTTCACGTAACCGGTCAGGCAGCTAACATCGGGACATAAGCAGTCAATTTTCACTTAGGAACCCTTCTAGCAGCCTCGGCTCTTACCTGAATTATTGTACATTTGCCATTACACTAAATAAAGAAGGATTAGTGAGATTACTATTATTGTCCTTATTATTCGATTGCCCTTTTAAGTCATTCGGTCTGAAAATGATGGAAAATTGCTCCTAGGTTTTGTTCATACAAAGTAAAGCTGACTAGTGAAAAACCACTTCCGGTTGATCCGCTCAAACTTAGTTTGAAGAACATTGTGACCAAAAGTGATAGTGACCTTTAGTTTCGCATGATATTCATTAGCTGTCAGTTCACATCAGGTGTTTGAACATGGGTTCACATAATCTAGACTAATGATCATCCAGGAGAGTGGATATGGGCACAGTGTCAGAATGAATAAATTTAGAACTGGTTCAACAACGAATTCAGCACTCTCTCGGAGACGCAAACAGGCAGGAACTGACAGTCGTGCAAACCAGGTGAAATCATTATACCTAGCCGGCTAGTGAGAAATGTGGATGGGCGTAAAAGGTGTAGTTCCCATGTTGATATAACTTGCCTAAAAGATACCTGTTGAACAGATAGATTAGGCTTCAGTTTTCAAATGAATGCCACTTCTGTGTACTTCAGGTCTCTACGAATATGTGACCTTGTCATGATTCAATCCCATTCACGGGTTGGAACAGATTAATCAGGACCATAGTTTTTGTCTATCCCTTATCTCATAATGCTTTTATTAGTAAAATGACAATTAGCTTGTTCTTGCAACCGGAGTTGGTGTTCAGTAAAATAATCAGTTTCCGGGAATCAACATGGCATAAGTTGGTCTCTTTATGAGGGACTATAAGCAATCGAGCCAGGAGCATTCGGATAAGTGAATATTTTTTCCTTACCAAACAGGTGTTTGTATATTTGTCAAAAACCGATCCATTTGTAACAGTGCATAAACCAGTCAAAATTAACGTTAAAAGTAGGCCAATAGCTACCTTATGGAAAGCACAAAGCAGAACAGGTGCAACCTTTTGTTTTTTTCACGTAAAACACCCAAATGGCTTGTTTCAGCTCCGATACGAATTTGGGAATTTATTTTTACATGGGATCCATGGAAAATCACTAGGGCTGGAGACAAAAACTTTCTGTTGGATGATCTGAGCAATGGGATGACAATCAGCCCACCAATTCATTAGTAAAAGAAATTTGTGGGGCTGCATTCAGTCGTAGAAAACTAGGCCGAAAGCAATTTAAAATTTATTTAAAAAGATATTATGATGCTTTCAAAAGGATGCCACCTGTTTTCAATGATTTTTCGTCGAATTAGATGCAATACAAAGAAATTTATTCATTCTGCTCTTTCCCTAATAGGCTGGTCCTTTGGATCACTCGTTCTCAGCCAGCCTCAACAACTTCTACAGGCCCCTATTCGATATAATTTTTCGTCATTTTTATGCTTGATTTGGGGAAATATGAAACTGCGAATCTGTTGTCTAATACTTCCACTCCCGTTACAGTGAATCCAACGTTGCAGTTCCGGGTGAGTGGCTCATACCCCTCAGCGAAGCCTCCGTGAATAGTGATAGCTTGTTCGATTTGCTGCCGCAAATTCTGGCCGAGTTCATACAAACCATTCAGAAGGAATGTTCTCCGGATCCCAAACCTCCGATCCAGCTTGCCGAAGAGGTGCTCATTCGACGTGTTCCAAAGACCGGGAATCAATCTGATATCCTAAATGATTCACCCACGCAGTCATCGGCGGACTATTCAACTGAGCCGCTGCACTGGCGAGAACCAGAAAACACAAATGAGTGGAAATATGAAGAAGACGATGAGGAGGATTTCACTGAAGGTGAAATGGGGACTTTGGAACCAGACTTATGGACTAACGGGAACAAAGAAGAACGAGAAGTGCAGAACACGATTTCCAGCATACCAATTACTGGTGAATACCGTGACCCCGAAACGCTGATAAGACCAGAAACGGAATTTCCGCTAGGTGTTTATGATGGGGACGAGAATAGAAGCTATACTGTTGAACGTACGTTGAACATTTTTATTCCAACCTTAAATGAATGAAGGATAACGGTGTTAATCCAATAATCCTAACCATTTTGTTTTTCCTTATTCAACTGGTACCGCAAAATCCTTTCGTTGGTCCACCAATTTCTCTTCTCGGAGGTGAATTCATACTGGTCCATTCCTAAAACCACACATGCAGGAAGATGTAGACGCATTCAGGTGTTACTTTCCACTAATTTTTGAGTAAAAATCCTTGATGTTAGTGGGTTTCCCGTAATCTCTATTAAACTTTAACAGTATCATTTTATATTGTGGTGTAAACGAAAAACTCTCGAGACTATGGGACGATTTACGTACTAGGCTGTTGTGGATAATACCTATATGCAATTGATATTCTGATCTTAAATTACATTACTTTGTCACCGTTCTTCCGAGGTCCTTTGACTCCCTCAGTATCTGAATGACTAAAGGATTTCGAATAGTTACTGAATTGTGCCCTGGAGAAAAACGTAAATGAGTACTAGATTGATCAAAGGAGTTAGCAGCAGATGAGTTAAGTGATTACACTGATAAATAATCAGCGCATCATTTACACACAATTCCCTCTCCATAGAAATAAAAACAATCTAACTAATTATGGGTCACCGCGGAAATAAATCCAAAACTCTTGAGGTGTCGGATAATATGAATGTGGGACCTCCTTAAATAACGAATCATTGTTATGAATGATATAATGTTAATACCACGGCGTTGTTGGTAGGTGTTATGCACCAACGTTTCGACCACCGTAGGTAGTCTTTCTCAATGCACTTTTACAATCAAATATTTCTTTATGATTCCCCCTTCTAATGTCAATACCATTGGTAGAGATCGAATCGTTACTAGCCTACTTTCTGAATAGGTATGTTAAACTACCGCGCTATAGCTGTATCATTATGGCCTTTGCTTTTGTCCTACGATGACCTCGTGAGGACTGTTGACGAACCGTTCTTCGATGACATATTGGACAAGAATTCTCTCTTAACTGATGCACACCGACATTCATCAAGCGACAAAGGTAATGTCGCCGCGACGCCAGTGCCACCGGCTCGAATACTCACCTCTGATAATTACTTATGGCATACGTCATACAAGAGTGCCGTGTAAGGAAAATGTCTCATAACCCCAAGCACACTGCATTTGAAAGGGGGAACAGGCACCGTTGACCCCGAAAACTGGATTGGTATAAAGTCTCGTAAGTTCTCAATAGTTCCGGTGTGGTAACGAGCCTAGTGTCCAAAATTCGCCATCTACTACCAAGGTGACCAATGACTCTGCGATTATGATGCTCTTTTTGGTGCAGTTTGTTCAATAATAAATAGAGAGAGGAAAAGTGCACTGTACTTGTATGTATTTTGCGGCTAAGATGACTAAGTGTTCACCGGAGTTGTGAGTGTTTGGTAGATTCGAGAAGGAAAGCAAGCGGACTCAGATTTACAAGTTTTCAAAAGAGAAGGGAACTACCACGTTTGCTGCATGTAATGTCAGCATCAGCAAGAGCACTTTTGATTATGTGGAATGAAATAGCAACTGCAACTTCCGGCAGGCAGCATCAGAACTCTACCAAATCATCATCTTTGGTTCAAACAGACGGTGGTGCTTACACTGTTTCCGGTGCGTGGTAAGCCTATCATGAAACTTCAGGACAGCATTTTCTGTCGTTTGAACAAGGCATTTGAAAGAATAACTGACGAGGTCTGTCATTGTGTGCACCGTGTAATTCTCAGTTTTGGTGCCGAATACGTGTGCACGTCTTAAGTTAGCTGCCTCTACCGAATCACCTTATGCCCTGCCGAACTAGGGTCACTAACAAATGCATACACAGACACTTCATTTGTGGCGTTTGTTTTTCACGGGCCCCAGTCAGACATGGCTAAGTCCACTGTAGTACAGGCAGCTCTGGAGACCAAGGTGTAAAGGGCGTCGAACAGAATTGAAGATTACATAAGTTGGGTCAATGAAACCGCACATGTGAGTGAATGAAAGGGTTAGATGCCCGCTGGCTCAATTCTGAAGTGACTGTACGGTGAATTGGTCGATGCCGATTTCAGATAATGTTTATGTCGGGCGAAGTAAAAATAAACAAAAACCTTCAATTGTATACAGTGCGCTTTGTTTGTTAAGTCAGGTCACTGCACCCTTCGTTTTTCGAACTAATCTTGATGGACTTAATTCCAGTGCTATTCATTAATGCGCTATCAGCTGATAAACGTTTAGTTTTTGCATTTAAACATCCCCGAAAATATATCGACATAATAATGAACAGTAGAATAACGACACTGAATCACAGTTCGTAGCATTTAGTAGGGGGTGGAAAAAAGTATCGAAGGCCGCCGATCCAGTTTAGAGAATGTCAAATGGTTTTCCAAAACACGCCAACTATTTTCTTGGACGGCAGAATCAAAGAAGGCTCAGGAACAAAATGGTGTGACTTCATTGAACTTTGTTCTTGTCTCGGATAAGCAATGTATCATTTGAGATTATAGGCACTCATATTTGCTCAGAAATAAAGTTATCTGACGTAGAGTAGAGGCACGATATTGTGCTACTGAGTGATGATCCAAATCAGCTGCAGCATTTCTCGATCAACGGAACGATAATGTAGGTATGTTTGGGATGTGTTTCGCACCGTTGAATTGTAAAATGTTGTTGCAGGACTGGATTGGCTCAAGGAGGAGCCATGTTCTTGCAGACGAACAGTTGGATTAGGTGGGCAAATTTAGTTAACTGGGTAGTGGCATCTCACCTGGCGGTCGCATATCAGATGAACTGTCCTCGCGCATACAGAAGGCTCGATTAGCATTTGCCATTTGAGAAATCTGAGGCGTCGGCATGACATATAATTATCGGTCAAAGATGGAGTACAGCAGCAACTGTGAGTTCGATATTGCTGTACAGTAGAAATATGATGAGAGAGTTCTGTGAGTAACTCAGAAGTTAGGCTTAAGATACTGGGTCTTACGGTCCAGTCTTCAGAACAAGCACTAAATCAGAATAGGTCGAGATGGTCGGGACATGTTTTGCGCACGCCCACAGAAAATTTGCTTCGTTGTACGCTGCTCTTTGAGTCACCTACTGGTTGGAGGATGGTTTGAAATAGCTTGTCGATGACATGAAAAGCGTGAATGATTTAGCTAGTGGACTGACTCGTGTAAGTACAGTTAGACTACCGGGTTTGGGTCTTCGAGATCCTCCAACCAACGGTTGGAGACAATATGTGATGTGATTGAATATCGCGGTCAGTGGCATTCTTACTTTCGAAACCTTTCTTCTGTGTAGTTCTTCAGCCTACTGTTCTACAATAGATCATCCACTATTCCCTGATCTTTTGCTGTTTGAGCAGATGATGCTGTGAGGTAGAAAGCACAAACAGAGTACTGTGGTTCATGATTGCTCAAAATGAACTGATCAGAGTTCAATGATTTATTCCAGTCCTATAGTTGACTATATTCAGTGACGAATCCTCACTATAAAAATAATTTTATTCTGCCGCTACATATATATTGATATAAGTACATCTAGATAAACAACTGCTCGTCATTCTTCTTCCTCGTTTGCATCATTAATGTAAAGGAGATTTCATTCTAATTACGGTTCTATGTTGATTTAGCAGTCGATGTCACAGAATTACTGCATCGTTACCCCTAAATGGTTTATTTTCTTTAAAGATGAAAGCATCCTTCACATTATTTCCATTTTTTATCATGTTCTATATATGTAATTATATGGTGTCAAAGCAAAGTGTGCTTTCCGCATCAAGTGCAGCACACCGATATTCTTCATTCGGTTTGAACTAGGACAGTGGTGCACGTCTAACTCTACTTTAGCAAAGAATCTAGAATCATCTAACCTGGGTCTTGACAGACAATCAGTCTGTTCTGTTGCGTAGGACGAGAATTCTGAATCGACGGGTAACCGACGTGCTTTAGCACGTTCATCCCAAGCACCCTGTACTGATCCTCCGTTTTTGTTCCTAAATCTTGCTTATCAACGAATGATCATTATTCATCGATTTGCTTTTGTATCTTGATCTTTACCCACTCGCTAATCGAGTCAGTTTATTGCCTAATGAAAATCTTTTTGGGTCAATATCTTAAAGTCTTGCAGCAATTTGAAGACTGGATGTAAGTCCTAGGAGGAAGCGATGAATTTCAATCCAGTCGGATTTCTAAGATTCAAAATAAAGCGCATAGTAAAATTTGAGCTGGTTTACGATAACAAAAATATAACCGTAACAAGTACGGCTGTCAAAGCGAATTGCTAAATTTGTATATCTCTTCAAGTGGGGTTCCAATGTGACCTTTGCCAAAAAACTTACATGGAAAATTGGTATTTCCGGTCCAGGTGTGAGAAGGCACAGACTGAAATTTTTCTGGTGCTATTTGTCAACCTGGTTAATTGGAATAATATAAATGCCACTCACTTTTTTCGGATTATTGGGGAACTTACTCAAAGTTAAGTGCTACTGTATAAAACCTTACGAAACTAATCCGAAGCAGTTTGCCTTACCGCAATTTAATCAGTCTTGCTCTGGGGCAAGTCAGATATATACTTATGCGAACTACTGACAGGTGTTTTGCAAACACCAATCCGTGTTTTCTCTCGATTAACGTTCATTCATAGCTTTGGTAGCCTAAAGAAGTATGGTTTTCGACATTCCTGTAGGCTTTCCCAGTCTGCATTCCGAAAAAGTCTGAGATCATGCATAGAAGGAAGCCGCTGATACGCAAGAATTCCGAGAGGAAACTAATCGTGCTCTTTGTGGCCTATTAAATATATGCTACAGGGATGTCCCACTAGTGAAGGATGCCGACCCTCCTATCTCTCTTGTTCTGAACGCCAAAATTAGTTGTTCGGTTGTGTTTTCACAGGTCATCGACCCTTGCCGTTGTTTAGCAAAACCGACTCATTCGTGTCAACTAAATTGATCGACCCCAAATCATACCTAATTGTTACCAGGTATTAACTATTAGACGCATTTGTTTTCTTCGCCCTAACAGCCCCAGTAATTTAGCAAGACATCTGATTGATTTATATTTTCTGTTTTCCCCTGCATGTCACCTGTATGTCACTGCGTAATTCAACAAGCGGTACGGAAACGACCACACATTATATTTGAAGCTGTTTGATGGAAGCATGACCGCTGCAATGTGCTGCTCAAGAAATCCTTAAAAAAACGTCGATGAAAAAAATTGGTGAAATGGTTATCCATGAAATAATTCACCATGTGATAATAACGCTTAATTGTCAGTTAATAAACCATGGAAACACTCACTGTACAGATGTTTTATCCTTGTTTGGAGCCATCGGTTGCGCATGTACAGCGCGCCCGAACTGGGACGCGAACCTGAGAGTAACGATTTTGAGTCGCAAGCCTTTAGCATTACGTTACCGGGCAAACTATTAACGGTTTGTTGAACTTCATTACATAATCATACACCTAATTTGCATGGTCACGAACCGCTGGCTCAGAGTAAGCAACTCCTACTGATAGATAACTTCATCGCACTTAGGCTACCTTATTGTTAGCTGTCCACAGAGATGTGAGGCTAGTTTTGATAAACATGGGCTTTTTACTTAGTTTTTACCGAACCCGTTTTACGATCTACTAACACGACAGATAAACTAATTTATCTTTTTCGTGATATTCATCAACGTCAAGTATAGTGGAAAGGGTATGCCACAACCACAACTGCCCAATACACGAGGAAGAACCGGGAACCGTGATACCAAAAGTTGGATTGGCATAGAATTACATCAGGTCTCAATAGGTCGTGTTTGGTAATGACTTGGAATACGGCGGGTTTTCGTCTATTACCAAAGTAAATGAATTATCTGGGAATCGGATCTGAGGAGCTTATTAAATCTGGCCATTTCCGATAACCTATTTTGTCTGGAAAGCTAGTGGGTGTTTAGCAGCTTATCGACAATGTAACATGTGCTCATCTTTCCAGATTTTATGCTTTCAAATAAACTGCGGAATTTTTATATTGTTTCAGCTCCTATAATTCCAGAGACTTACATTCCCCTGGAAGATGATCGCACGTCTGAAACAAATCGTGGTAGCCAGTATTATCCGACTGAACGCACCAACTCATGGTCATCACCACCGGAACCGCGGGCATTTCAAACAGATCGGTGTGACACAGCAACCGAGTGCCCCAGTGCTGAATCCGACTGTTATCGGGTTGATGGACAAAAATGCTGCGTATGTCGAGAAGGATTTTACGGCAACGGAAATCACCATTGTTGGAGAGAAGGTTAGCCGTTTCGATTTTCAAGGAAAACTTGCCTGCAAATACAGTGTGCTAAATGAAATGTGCTTAGCATTAGTCCCGGACAGAAATAATTCTTTAATCCACCAGATAATTGCTGCTTTAGATGACAAATCACCTACATGTACAAAGATTTTTATCAGAAATGAATAATTCAAGCTAATCTTTTATTGATGATCAATGAGACTTTGCTTGCATTCGTTAATAATCAATTCCGAATAACTCCACTCGTTGATGAGTAATTAACCAGTAATAGGAACACTGTATTCTAAAACGGTCTCAGCTTTTATCGGATAAGATGCTTCCTGAGTTTTGCTTCACTAAAAGACAGAATAGTCCAGGTGAGATAATAACCAGTTTACTGTTGGCAATAGAACATGTATACAGCCTATTTCCTCTTAGGATTGTCGACGTTACGAGCCAAGATAGGACGGACCATTTGTCACTGAATCAGATTCAAGTTAGTGAATTTCCAGTACCGCAATGGTCCCATTCCATCACTTAGCGTTTATAAGTCCGACTGAAAAGATGCAACTGGATTTTTTATTGATCTTACAAATTTCCCTAAATGTCGAAAATTTGCAATGAGTTAACTTAAATGAACTTCGTCAAAAAGCTCTTATAGTTATTACCGCCAATTTTCGCATTTTATAGGACGAACACTGTTTATACGGTAACTAAAAATATATATCGTGCTTATTTCTCTGTTCACTTTAAAAGACTCATGGTTTCGAGTTCACTATTATAAAAATGATAAAACATACTGCATTTACGATCGGCTGTATTTGAAGTTGCACCATTCGGTTGTAAATGTGTAACATATCAGCTTCTATGCAGCTGCACGCAACGGTCTTCAGGATAGAATTTTCATATATTCCGTTTAATCTTCGACGAACTTTCGTTTTGTGAAGCACTACTTGAAAATTTAGAAAACAGATTAATAGTTACGAAACTAATTTCAGTTGCACAGCTGTAAGCCAGGCTTGCACGTGACAAATCAACTCCTGCTTCTTCATCTAAAATGTCCCCTTTGAAACCCCTACAGATGTGGATTACAAATTTGCCTTCAACGGCACAATGACTGCCAGTTTGAGTACATCCCACGTAAGCAGATTTGTCACCTACATGGATATACAGCATGGTGTAGTGAAGAGAAGCTCAAGTGGAATTAGACAAGGAGTTGCTTCAGATCCGACCTATCAAACGCTGCGATTAATTACACCGATGTTCCACATTCTAAACTCGCTGGTCGCCAGTTCGTGCGGCAACAACACTGGAGTTTCAGATGCAAATCGAAGAGAATTCAGCATTTTTACTTTAGGTGGGGCCTTTAGAACGACAATGTCCGTCCACTTCATCTTCGACATTCAGCATGTTGGAAGGCTGTTTGTCCGTGCAATTCTCAAGTTAAATGATGATACGTCTAGATCGTTCTCTATCGGTAAACTTGACGTCGAAGTCACCGGCTCTGAACCCCTGGCTCTTGTCGATCGTGCGTACCATGAGGCCTACGGAATGGGTTCATCAAATGGGAAGAGTCATTACACGTCATACTACGTAGATCAATATGGTCGTATTATTCTCCCAGAACAGTCAGTCAAATTTGTTGCCCAGGAGCGCAGTGCAAATGGACAGGGTTCGAATAAAGACGAACTTTTGGTACGCTGGTCTGGTATTGCTGAAATGCAGCCAGCCGCGGGTGAGGACCCCAGTAATGGCTGCTTGCTTCAATCTACTGCACTCGTGCCAAGGGACAAACACTTCTACATTCGTCTGCGGGATCGAGGGTACTGTAGTGAAGATTGCAGGTCTTCGGAGGGATCATGCAACCTATTCTGCGTAGATGAGCCAGTCTTGTTTGCATACGAACCAAGTAAGTTGACTTATACAGTTTATCTACTAACTAAATATGAGTAGGTATAATTGTACACAGAAGATTTTGAGTGTTCAATTTTGGGCCGAACAGCCACAGGTGTAGTGAACTAACAGAGCGGTACTGTTTCAATAAATGCATTCCATCACTTTCAAGTGCTTTGCGAATTCATGTGATAAAATCCTACCACAGTTTACCAAAACTTGTCCCTTGAAAGACATGATGTGTAAGTAATCCCACTTATAAATATCACAGAATTAAGCAGCGGAGCACCCCCGAGTCTGCTCTAGATGTAGACATGAGTGCGATATTGACCAATACGCCAGCAACAGAATTCTTTCCCAGTCACCAAGATCGATATGCTGCTAAGTTTTGGTTACCAAAATCAGACGCTGTTGGGGACACGTAACGCTAATGACAGCTATGATTGCGGCTATTGCAATTTTCATGTGTTAGTTGTCTATTTTAGGGGTAAAAATACTATCATCATCAAAACAAGTTTCTTGTTAGAATGCCTTTTCGCCGAATCAAGCTTCTGGCAGCCCAGACTGATTTCTATTTTTTTATTCGACTAGAAAACCGGGAAATTTTCATCATCCTTGGGTGATTTAAGGTCAAATATGCTTTGAAGTTTTGATGGCATTCCTATTGATGAACAGCTGAAGGTTTTTTGTTCGATGAAACGACGATGATGATTTCACTCAAAAAACCCAAGATACAAAGATAAACCATGATCAGCAGCTGGCTCCCAAATAAACTGACTCCAGTCGCATGAATTCACTTATGATCATGGAATGGATCATTATCAAAAGATCACTTGGATTTCCCTGGGGCTTTATCTTTCCAAAATGAAAGATTGAAACTGTGCATGCAAATAGAAAGGATTTCACCATTCAGTCTTAATTTAATTATCAAAAGGTTGCTTATCTTCACGCATTTTTTTGGTGACAAGAGCTACCATTTATTTCAATTTCCACCGAGTTTTGATTTGTTTGCTCAAATGCACAGTCAAACTGATAACAGTGTGAATGTTCACCGTAGCCATTTACAAAGGTGAAAAGCAAAGACAGTGTGTGACATGAAAACCGTGTGCCAACGGTCAAAATGAGCACGAGCTCATTGAAGCCTTTGCACAAAGGGGTTTAAAAGGAGGAGGAATTACCTCACATGCAATCACTGACTGCAATGAAGAAGTAACCGCAGCCTCAGTTGGGTAGAAGGCAGGTATCACATCAGGAAACTTACAATGGTCGCGCAGCAGGTCTCTCTATGCGCTATAACGTACTTTAGCAGCTTATATGTCCCTAAAAAGGGGCACCCGTGGTTCTTTTGTGTATTTATTTTGCTTATCTTTGATTATTGGTAGAGAGCTGAATGATGGAACGTTAACATAACGGTTCCAAACTTTTCCTTCCAAGCTGGTTTTTATGCAATCATTCAACGGCTAGCCAGAGATAGTCATATTGAAACTGCAGCCTATGAAATGGTTTGGTCTTCTCTTGTGATATATTTACACTCGGTATAAAGACCGCAGGTGACTAATAGATAAACATTGCGACAGTTGATGAAGAACTTTGTGGATTCAAATCGGCCGGTCATTTCTTGCTGCACAGCGTTCTGTTGACCCCATTATCCTGCCTGAAAAAATGACAAGTTGTTATTTCATTGTTCGGTAAGGCCAACAGATAAGAGTAATTGAAAAGGAAGGAGCCAACAACAGATTTTGATTTTCATTCAGCTTTGAATAATTGTGTGCATCCATCAGGATAGAAAGTTCTAAAAACTGCCAGTTTGTTACGCGTGGAATACCGTTATCCAGTGATAAAGCTGGTGGTACCAATCGTTCAGTTACAGTGAGTGAGAAGACTTATGATTGCTGGTTCGCTTATCTATAAGTGCTCGCAATTACTCGGTGACTATATTGGTTTTGCTTTGAGGAGCCTGATCATAATATCTCGAAGGATAAACCTTCATCCATCTTCGTTCCATGAAAAAATTTACCGAAATTCCGGTGCAGTCTGGACCAGTAAACTCTCATTTTAGTTGCTAATTTATTTTGCTTGTAGATCAAGCTTTCATAAGGTCCCAAAATGTGAACTTGGATTCTAGATCACAAGCATTTCATCGCTAGTCAAGCGACATTTTCAGTGCGTAATTATCTTTAAAAATGACCTTGACATCTTGGGTGACCTAAAATTCATGGCGTGGTTATATGGCTCTTTGAGTTTCCACGTCCGGTCATCTAATCTTTGGTGTGAGAAATTCGGTGTTTTCAGCCTGATATTGTTACGTCCGTTTTGATTAGGTGGTCATTAAGTGATCTGGTATTATAGGCAACATTTTCAAATTATCAGAATCCAAGATGAATGGATCAATTTAATAATGATATCAAAAGCTGTATTACATTTTACTCTGCCACGCCACTCAAATTCGCAAATTAAATAGGATAAGGTCTTCGGACCTGAGGCTATTTCAGAATATGTTGCATGTCTCACGGAGGAAGAGTAAATGGCTCGACTGTCTCAAGCGCCAAGACTTTTTATCGACGTTTCAGCATCATTTGTCCCACTAGGAATAGATATTCGTGATTGAAGCATTTTGGTAAGCGTAATTTATTTTGCTCGAAATTGGACGTTTTACTGGAGAACATAGGTAAGTATATTTCAACCACGCAACATCTACCTTAAGGCCAAATGACCCCCACTCAAGGCGACCGGGCGGTCTTTGATAGTTTTCGGTTTCTGTTACTCTGTTTTACTTTTATCAGTGGACGTTTGGAAATGACGATAAACGACATTTTACACTTAATGTTTGGAAATTTAACACCTGCTTCAGAGCAGTAGTGTAGTTCAAGACAGGTTTAGACAGCTGGTGGTCATCATTTTTGGGTTAATATTCAATAAAAATCAGAGCGCAAAGCCGGGCGCAATTTAGTATCTATTGTTGGAACAATGCAGCTTTGATCCAAATACCGATCGATATCTAGCGATGGGCAAAGAGCTAAGAAGGAAAATTTAGCCAATGAAGAAAAAGAGATTGAAAAGTTTACAAAATGCGAATTCGGCATTTGAAAAATGCTTTAAGCGAAGAGCCATTGGTCGGATAAAACAAAATCAAAGAACAAGCGGAATGCTAATCGATACAATTGACTTACTAGTCTGGTTTACTTCCAAAGACCAAGTCAAAACGAGTCGCCGTTCTCCGCGAAGCAGTAGAAGACTAAATGCGCAGAAGTAGAATGGCATTGCTGTGTGAATACCGAAATTAGATGAAACAACCACCGCGCAAATAAATCAGGTTTTCAATGGGCGAATAAGTTTATATACATTGACAGAGAGAGAAAACATCTTCTGATCCACAGATAAGATCAGTAAATCATACTGTTGTTTCATACTAAAATTATGATGAATATCAGAAGGTTTTTTCTATCATGTACACCTTTTGTCACACTCAATTAATTTCTATCCAGACTCGTGCGACTGTGTTCACTGCGAACAGGATGGAGAGGTCTGTGTGCCTGAAGGGGCTGGCTACAGTTGTTCTTGTCGTCCCGGGCTTAGAAGAATGCAGGATCGAACATGTCGTGGTACGTTTTTTGTTAGGCCCATCCTATTCGTCTAAGCCACCAACAATTTTGTGGATAGGACGGTTGTATATGTTGTGTGGATTACACCACTAGTGGTTGTTTCCGCTGCAATATAATTCTGTCTGTCATGGGATGGAAATTTCATTGTTCCGAACATACCCTGGATTCGGCTTTCCGCTGATCGAATTATATCAGCGGAATTCTCATTCAATCATTTATTAGCGGAGATTTAGATCAAACTGGTCGTGACTTGCCCAGGTTGAAAACGACCGTTCCAGTCACTCTGTATCAGTCATTCACTCACATAAATGGTAATTTAATCCAACTTGTTCAAGACACTCAACTGACAGGCATATCATTCGAGAGCAAATCTTTCTTAATGTTACACACCCGTATTTTTATTATACCATACTAATCAGTAGTAATTCATGTCCATAATAGTTTGTCTTGTTCACCGAATGCATCACTTTTTATGATGATTGTTGACAGTGTTGCAAACCCGTATTTTTTTTTACTAACGGCAACTTGGTGTGAACTAACTTACTGCATGAAAAAGATGCTTACTCATAATTTATTGTATCAGTTTTATGTTTGTCATTTCTGGCTGAACACCACAGATGCTTGTGTAGACTACAGTTCTGCGTCCTATTATCAAGGACTGTCACTGTGTGCGAACTTTCGAATCTCGCTTGTATTCAACTGGTGAATTTGTAGATGTTCTCGTTTTCATTGTCATTACTGCCATGGCTTACTGATGTCCTGCGTTCTTTGTTGTACCCTCCCTGCACATTGCCCCTTTTCAACCTTTCTCCCGGTTTGCCACTAATCCACAACTTCCGTGCACGCATGGGATATGAACTACAATTGATCTTTGGTGCTCAGGTGACGGAAGCAATCCAGGTCTGTGTTTGTCACGGGAAAGTACTCGTGGTCAGAATTTGCCTCCTATGAGACTCCACATGTGTTGTAGAGCTTACTCAGAACAAACGTATAGACAAGTGACGTACAGAATTTTTTCATCTCTTTCAATCTCCTGCTTTCTTGCTAATGTAGGTCTAAATAGTAGTCAAAACACTTGCAGTTCCCTGGCCAAATCTGAATGGATCTCGGGAGAAGGGCAGTGTTCCTTTTCAGTGTATACGTGCCGTTCATTTGATGATTAGGCGACTTTATGCATGTGACTGAGTTGCCATGTAGATTATGGGGAGATCACTTAGTTCCAGAAGGTCCGAGCAGTGACCACTGCTTCAGTCGTATGCAAACGGGTGTTATTAGCCTGATTCGGAAGGCTGACAGGATGTTGATAGATAAGCGCAAATGATTTAACTTATTTAGCAATGTTAAAATGATGCTACACCTACTTCAACCGAAAGGCCATCAGAACATTTTCAAATCTCTACTCAATGGTTGGAGTCCTTTAATCCGGTATGCATTGTGGAATTCTCCCGCAGTCAGGTACGTACGGGGCGGTAATAGGGTCCTCTTGGATGTTAAAAATTATCCCAGCTTGCACAACATGTCTCATTTACTTATTTATTTTTAGAAACCATTGATTTCGAACGAAACCTTGAGATTGATCTTTATTTGAAAATCAGGGATACTTAATTACATAGCCGAAATCTAGCACTGGCAACAGCGATGTCAGACAGAAAAGTGGCGTTGTTAAAGGCAGTCTGATAAGGTTGGAAAACGCTGTCTTCTTAGACATTTGGCGTAACGTCCCTCAATTCAGTAGCCGAAATGCTATAAGATTCGGATTAAGTGCAGTACATAATGCGTCGACTTTCCGACACAGTCCAGAATCGGTTCCCGACGCCTTCATGGGTTGGCGACAAACTGCATCAGTTTATTGACTATAAATTTGCATTATTGTATTCAAACAAACGAGAGGTATTCAAATAGCCAATTCCGCTTTTTCATGTGGCCTAACCAGGTTAGAGTCAATGTGTATCAAATCATGTTCTTCGAACTGTTTCCTGGTTTACTACAACTGCGGACTATCTCAACTGAGTTCATTATGTGAATATCCATAAAATTTATTTTTCACGTTCGTTCAATGGTGTTGGCATTCTGAAGGGAGAGGTTTGGCCAATGCGTTGTGTGAAGTCATTCATTTCATGTTTACCAAATGGGGCGACTTGATCGCGTCCAATTGGTCAAATACTTACGTACACATATTCCGCACTGCAGCAATGTGCACGGATTCGCACACACACGACTGGTCACCAGTGTCGGTATCATACCGAGCCACCTGTCTCCCTCTGTCCTAAGTATTGATAGGAATCAGGTGGTATCATTGGTTCAGTGAAATTTAGATACGTTACACCAGAACTAATCGATTCAAGACTTTATTATTAAGAACAGTTTTGGACAAACAACTGTTTATTGAGGGGGATTCAGAAGTTCTAGGCTGCACCTTGACTACAAACATCAATACTCATTTCAAGCTAGGAGAAAAATGCGGAATTACCTATACATTTGGAACATTGTTCTTTGTGTGACTATATGCATTAGAAATATTCCGATATACGCTTATGATATTCTTCCAAACAATAATAACACCGAAATAGATGTTCCGGGAATAAAAGAACCCTGTGGACAAGTCATGTGCCATTCCAACGCACGGTGCATCAACCCCGCACAAGGCTTCTGTCAATGTCAACCCGGATTTCGAGGTGACGGGGTGGACCGCTGCGATCGAGGTGAGCTTAAAACCAAGTGAACGTTTGGAAAACATGCGCTTGAAAATATTTGCTACAACATTTGACAGAACGAACTTAGTCAACAGCGTTGGATAGTCTGATTTCGTCTCAAAGGCTGTTGTCATTTGACAGAATAGTCGAACTAAAACGGTAAAATTGAATATCTAGTCGAATTTTACTGTAAAGTTATTTTATATCACTCTGTTTGGTCAGGGCAACAGCGGAATGCCGAAAGTTGCTTTTATTTAGGCGCCTCAGGAAGTGGGATTCTGGTTGCCAACCAACTTTCACGTTCTGTTGAAAACCGCACAACTTGATCCGGTTCTTTGCATATTCAAGCCGATAGATTCTACTACCGTCCAATTTCCCGTAGTTTTGAACGTTTGAAAAATCCCACAAAAAAGACTGAAAACAAAACAACTTTTCCAGTGAATCTTACTCAAGCTAATACATAACAATAAATATGGTTGGAAATGGATTAAGGGAATTGTATTAACATCCAAACAGATCATGTTTCCAACTAAAGGACAGATTGCCAGGTTCTGCAAGTCTCTGTGTGTATTCATTCGCCTGCTCCAATGAGACTAGGTATATTGGCCTCACGACCAAACGTTTGTTCACTAGCATTCGTGAACACCAGCCGGCTTGGTTGAGCACAGGAACAGTCAAGGTAATTACTGGCACCGTGTGTATAAACCTGGTCTGGCGTAATCACTCAGTGAACGTGGCAAGTGTTCTTCGCACCATCTACAAAGTTAGGAACAGACAATCAAAAACTGCCAAATATCGCATCTTAAACAAAGCCGAAGCCGTATGTATCCATTTGTTTAACCATCTCTGTGAGGTCAAATACAATTTGTTCAGACTCCCTAGCCCAACAAGAGGTTTACAACCTGATCGTGTGACAAACTGATCAATCACACACACACACACACACACACACATTCTTAGGGTTGTGAACTAATGTGACTGCAAACTGACAATTCTCTTGACGCATTTCTAGTCACATTTAATGTCATGTATTGGCATGAGTACGGATAACTGAAGACGAGCTTGTTCGCCAGGTTGTATTGTTTCCCGTAGTTCGTCGAAACCACAGAGAACAGCCCTAAGATGTGGTCCAAAATGTCGTCATGCGTTTTACAAGTGCGTGAAATCATAGTCCAAACCATCCACCGCAGACCACTTCACAGAAGCACAGTGGTTATACGTCTCAGTCGATATGTAGCTGATGTGCACTGTACAGTGGCTCGAGGTTACAGTCAATACACAGGATTCCTCTAAATACTACTGCGACTTTATTGGGAACTCAGTAGAATCCGTCGATTTACCAAGTTACGGCCTGACATTGTTTGCGGTACCGAATCTCTAAGGTGTACTGAAGCACCTGAACTATTCCGGCAGTCAGTGCGCATGTAGGTTGCACGATGACAACCATGCCTTGAGCCCCGGAAAGCTTTCAGGAGGATTGCGTAATATGATCACCACATTTTGCATCATCGGTCGACTAGCTGCTGTCGTACAAAATTCGAACAAGCGGTAACAGTTAGCTCGTGATTGAAACGTTTGTCTGGTTTATTAAAATTTAAGGAGCCTCATGCATTCATCACGACTTTGGAAAGCACAATTTACCTGTCCTCCAGCGCCAAATTTTACACCGTTGCAATGTCTCCATGGTGACATTTTTATAATCCCGCTTAACGATGATGGAATAAAGTGTTACCGGAAGTTCATTCCTGCCTTTCTTCCGAGGAATCTTGTGCCAAGCTGTCAAAAGCCAAACTGCATGGCATCAATGTCCCTCGTACCGACTATCTTTTGCAAGTTTTAAAATGACAACCATAATCAGTTCTTACACGGGCTGACTGAATTTCACATCGGCGTTTGACTTATTGGCCAAATGTATGCCGAGCGACAATTGGGTAAACAACTTTCCACTTTCCTGAAGCTCACCTTTATTTACAATGCCGCATTCTACCTTATGACTGGGCTGCACGGTAAAATGGACCATCAAAAATGCGCACATAAAAATGGTTTGTGAGTTTTGTGGTTTTGATCCCAAGTGGGCCAACTATTTATCTATCGATTAGTCAGTTTCATTCATTACCATACCCAAAGGAGCCATACCATGTCATGGGGAATTTCTCCAGTTGATTAGGATTCGGTAATAATGGTTAATTTTTTGAGCGACTTACCGGCAATCCAACAATCCTGAATGGTATCAGTAGGCTGAATGTATGTGTCAACTGTGCCTTCTCGTCTGATTCTCTCTTTATAGCTGGTTAGCCACCGAAACAAACACTTTGAAAGTGATTAACTGTGTTCCTTACGTGCCAGGTATTATTCACATTTCGCAAAATGCTAGTTGCATCAGCATGCTTCAGGTCGAGCTAGAAAATCATTGCTTCGGAAATCTACTCACTGATTACTATATTCAGCTAATTGCAAAAATGAAGCTTCTTAATTTTGTGGCCAATATTTTCGGCCTAGCTAATGGTACAGTTAAAATTCTCCAATAAATCAAATAGTTGAGAGCTTCAGTAGTTCCTTCATTTATTCCGGATTCATAAACGCCTTTTACTTAAAGGTTTTCGCTCTTCCACTAGGCAAGAAATAGCAAAAGTCAAAGCTGGTGAACAACACATGTTTAGATAAATATTCCTCTGAATCCAAAATGAAAATCTCATTATAACCGGAAAGATGACGTGACAGTTTATCGATTTAGTAAGTAAAAAACATTGGTGCACGTGCAACTGAGACCTGAGCGAATCAATTCATATCCAGCAATGGCAGTATAAAATAAGCCGAATTATATTCCTACCAAAGAGTGTTGGTAAAAGCATATCTTACGCAAATCAGCTGTGTTTATTACTAACAGTTATACAGCTATTTGACTTTCGAGCCCAATGGCAACAAAATACTTCATTAGCCTGCGAACTGAATTCGTCGACCACTGAGATCGTTGGTTTTCAGTGGCACTCCAAATGAAAACAAACTGTATATTGCAGTCAGAATAAGCGAATCCAAGCTCATGGGTTCAAGATACTAGGGAGACTACCACTGAGAAATAGCGATCACTGATCCTCAGTGTAAACCTGCTAAAGGATTAACCACTAAAAACATTATATATATGTGCTCTTCTGCGAACATAACATTGACCAATATGACTTTTACGGCCAGCATACGCTTTGCTGCCACCAGTACGAAAACTGGTTTACGAGCTGGGCTCACTTTTGCCCCTTTAAAACAAAAGTGCCATCAGGTGTCTTGAGATCAAAGATTGTCGTTAGCTTCAGGTGAGTTCTACTCACTTGCACTTGACGAAGATTCTGGGATGTGTAATAGAAGTACATTTCAAAAATTTCCTATCCACGAAATCAGATAATGGTGATGTATTTTACTGCATAAAAAAGACTCACCTCAATCAAAACCCAACATGCTGCATTCCACATCGAATTTCCTCCCTCTAAACATTTATAGATCCCTGCGCTCATTGTCGACGAAATGAGATTTGTATCAGCGACGTATGCACGCCTTCCGGAGTTGATTTGTGCGAGGGTGTACGATGCGGGGAGAATGCTTTTTGTCGGGATGGCGCTTGTATTTGCAAGTCGGGATACACGGGCGATCCTATGGTCCGCTGTCTGGAAGAACGTGGTATGTTTTCATTGAGTTCAAAAAAGCATGTGGTTCGGCCGGGGGAGGGAGAGGAGAAAGTAAAAATTTATTTTCTTTTATTTCTTGCTTTGATCCTAACATTTTAATTTTGACAGCCCATATTATGTAGAATCTACCTTATTTGGTACCTTTTTTCCATGCAATGGGTTTGCAACTACCCCTTCCCCAATTAGAAGGACGAATCTGGATTATCGACAAACAAGTGGTACGTCTAACTCTGCCAATCCAAATGACACTTTTTCATGAATTCACGCGTATATTCAAAGGTCAAATATGTGCAGATTTCGGTTAACAGGCCAAAAAATCCCTACTGATTAACAATCGCAACCTCCTTGAACCAACCGCAAACAGATTTTCAGACAGCGAGGCGGAATAAGTCGTACGAGGAATATCACGGAATCGGCAGCTCTTTGAACAATCGACCGGAGACAACCGAGGGCTACATTGACGGATATTAAGGCTAAAGAAAAATAATACTGATCCGGTATGACTTGTCGGCGGAGTTTAGTCACGGCTCAATTTCTGACTGGTCAACAAATGAAAAACGGCGGTCTCAAACTAAATCAGGTGTACTTGTGATTTGGACCGATTCATGCGTGCAAACATTTTAGTGTAACGAGAAAAGTTCTTCTGTAGTATGAAACTGACCCGCAAGTGACTAAACTTGGAAAAGTCAAAAAGACTTATAAAATCTATGTGCGATAACCTTCCTTTGGTCTTTGAGATGTCCAGTGATGTTCTAGTGAGAGTGCGCTAACAAACTATTGACTTAACATCGAATTTTAATGCCTCTTTTCCAAGATGTTCATTCCTTCGATTGTTTTACTTACGAGGAGTCATTTTATTTCAGTTTCTAAATTAATGTAAAAGTTTTTGAAACAACGTATGTGACTTAATTTATGTTATCAGCACCGTGTACCAGTGAACAGTGTCGATATAATCACAGTTGCGCCAGGGGATATTGCCAGTGTATAGCTGGCCGCGAACAAAACGGTTTTTATGAATGTAAAAGAAGGCCTGTGGGTGAGTATGTCCATGACAGGAACACACGAACATGGGGAGAGCGTGTTCCACCTTGTTTCACCCTTCATTTCCTCCTTCGTTTGTATGTGTGTTTGTGTCCGTACTCATCTAAGCATGATACCCGTAGTTTCACAATAAATTACTGCTGGACATTAAACACATCGATATGAAATGGTCCTGACGTATTCACTAACAAAGCTCATATGTCCCTTATTCTTTTCCCGTCATCTTCTGGTTTGTTCCACATACATTGTTGTTAATATAACTAATACTTTTAGTTTTGTCATCTACTAATTCCTGTAGTCATTCAGTTCTGGTTTGCCAATTCTCAGTACTAACGCAAATCAAGACAGTTTGTGTTGGTGGACACTCACACGTGTTTGCTATTCGTTTTCTTTTGTGATAAAATTATCTTCTTAACAAGATAAAAAATCCTTCTGTCGGTCCGCTTATATTTAAAAAGTATACATTCGTGTAATCTTACTTTGGTTTACTACTTTTAGTTAAAAGGTCAATCGCATTGGCCCCGCATACATAAGCCAAACAAAACGATCGGCAAAGGGTAAATAATTTTAAGCCACAACTCGTTTGATTTTGCATTTTTAATCGACAATTTTTACTACTCCTCAATGTGTATTCTAACTAATGAACCCTAAATTGCCACTCTCTCAGATGACCCGTGTTCCCGAGTAGCCTGTCACCCGTTTGCCATTTGTCGAAACGGGATATGTGAATGCATCCCTGAATTCATAGGAGACGGGTACAGGGAGTGTAAGCGTATACGGGACGGTGAGTGACTGACCCTGCTTAGGTTACTGTGAGTTTTATAGCGTCTCGGCAAATTGACTATTCTGTATGTTAGTAGAGGCGCTGCTCGCAAGGTGAATAGTTTTTATCCAAACACTTACATCATCTGTGCAAAACCATGTTCGCCGTTTAACCTTAGTCGGTGCATGCTGTCCGAGTAAACCCATAGATTGTTCCCACTCTCTTCGCATTTTATGTGAAATGCGCTAGGTGCGAATGCCTTTCCACGGAACATCTCAGCTCCTCAGCGTGTGTAATAGTTCCAGATTAGTACATCGTCGGTTGATTCCCGCAAATACTGCGCTCCTCAAAATATGTGCGCATGTTGGTTGTACCTGCGTAACTTGTGTGCTAGTAGCCATACCCGGTTTTTCTGTGCCTCTTTGTATAAAACTAACTAATCCAGTACAACCTCGTCTTTGTACTTACTCTTACTATTAATCTTTACCGCTCAACCCCAATTCTTTGCAGCTCTTTCAGAGTCACTTTTGGGGATTGGCTGCTCCCCGGTAGTTCTCCTTATTCTCGATACTTGCTGATATTTTGCTTGCACCACTCAGCCCATAGTCGCTATCTGCACGCATACTCATGTGTGCGCGTGTTCCGATCTCAGTGTGCATGGGGACAAAAAACGCCAATTGTTGATGTTCATTTGTGCGCACTTGATGAAAACGAAAATTGTCTCGTTATATTCGCTCATCTCGCACATTTAGATCCATGTGAGGACATGCAATGCCATCGAGATGGTTACTGTGTAGGTGGCAGATGTCAATGTCGCGAGGGTTTTGAGGGCGATGGGTACTGGGAATGTCGGAGGGCTAAATCAGGTGAGTATGACAAATGATTGTGCAGATTTTGATCGTTGTCAAGCCCCACTCGGTGATCCGACTCAACCATACAACCTGTCCGCGTCTAAAACACCGAAAATGTTCCTTACCAAGTGAATAGACTATTCAGATAGAATGTCCGAAAAGGAGTAGTGTACTAGGGGCTAGTGTGCATTTATTAAAATTTATATGGAAAACAATATTCTTGAAAGAAACGCACATTATGATAACTATAAACTTTTTGTATTAAGACGCCCATTTCCTGGCCAGCAATTGCTACCTTTTTTCTAAACCGCAACGATTCTTAAATGGATATTTAAACATCCACCTTGCTTCAGTCAAAAGTCCAGTAATTTTTTTATTTGCTCAGCCTTAGTAGTAGATTATTTGGTTTGCAATATAATTCATGTTATGTCAGCTGTTAGCTCGCCATTAAGAAACCACGTGAGCATTGTATAGCTGTTTAATGCTTGTTATGAATCAGCGGTAGCGCATAGACACCGTCCCTGAACTGGGAAGTGAACGGGGGACGGACGATTTTGCGTCGGACGCCATCATCATTTTAGGTTATTGGGCAGGCTCCCAAAGATCTGTTGATTTTCACCGCATGATGTTGCACCTAACTGTTAGGGATTTGCACAGTCATGGGCCCAACAACTATGAAACAGGCGTGCGACACTCCCTTAGTTTCTTAACGGTGAGATGACCATGTTGAATAATTCTCGGGTTGTCCGTCATGGTTCACTTTAGGACATTTGAATCAAGTCAGAAGAAAAAAATAACTTTTTCTTTCAAGCTATTCTACAAAAGATAGAAAATGTATATCCCTGCCTTTACTTGTTTTTTATCAATTGGTTTGATCAAACAAACACCGAATTTAAACAGCCGTATTCTGAGGTAAACAAACCAATAAAAAACTGATTCGTCTTATTTTTCAATCAAAACAGTTTACGACACTTTAATGTGCCCATTATGTCTGTTGGATGATTGAATGGCCATTCTACTGATTCCCATTTACATTGTAGACGAAAAATCGTTTTACATGAATTACTTTTCCTACTTCTTATTCTACTCTAATCCAACCTATCCCGCCTCAATCGAACGAATTGAATCAGATCCTTGTGCTGTGATTCATTGTCATCCGAATGCCACTTGTCAGAATGGCCTCTGTTTGTGTTTACCCGGGTTTCAGGGTGATGGATATCGAGAATGTAGGCTTGTATCTGGTGAGTGTTTGATTCCACTTCTTCCTCGTATAATCCAACTCGGGTCACAGTTCTCCTTTATTAACTTTTTCACGGATTGTACCCAATTTGAAGACACTGAAATGTTCCCTTTCCCTTTCATTTCCATCACTGGACTTGACACCCAATGCTCATTAAAGTGTCTTGAATTGGGGCTGGATGTTCTGTTCATCTGTCGCGATTATATTTCCGGCTATCTTAAGCCCAGTAACAGATATTGGTGACACAACCTAGAGAAAGGTTTATGCATTCGTTGCGCATCAGATCTCATGGTCGTAGCTGCGTCATTTTAGTTTTTTAAACCCATACATACATTAAATCGATATGCTGAATTTGCAGGAGGCAAACAGTGTTAAAGATCTCCACTTGATTCCTACAGGTCGTTTTTTCTCTTGAATATCATCAAAGTGCTTCTTTTTTCACAACCTTTTGATTACGGACTAGCAATGTAATGTCGAATTTTTGGTAGACACGTGTACAAGACTGAATAACTAAGAACCGCAGGTAGCAAATTTTCCGAATTTTCTAAGTCTTCCTCTTAATGTAATGCATTTGAATGTTCAAAACTGTGATGAGTGTAATGTGTGCCATTTTTAGCCCTCAGCGTATGATACTATGAGTGTCAGCATGGTCGCAATATTTCCTGAGATTAGTATTTCGCAACTGTTTTACACTTATTGTAGTTGATTGATTTCTAATCAGATTCGTCTGTCCTCAATTGGCACTGTTCGTTACTATGGTGCTACGCGACATCACTGAGTCCGTCTTCTGATAAGCGTGGTCGAAATTTAACTCCCTTCTAATTCCCCTTTTTGGTACCGCTCTAAAAATGATACCATTTGTGAATTCTCTCTGGACCACAGCTCCCTCGATAATTAAATCGTTTTGCCTTAGATCCATGCGCCAGCGTGCAGTGCCACCATTACGGTTATTGCGACGACGGTCGATGTCTCTGTCTTGATGGATATGAAGGTGACGGCGTGCATAAATGTACCCTCATTCCCAGCGGTGAGTGATGCTTATGGGCACTGCGTCGTCATTCAGCGGCGGTACACATGCCGTTGTACAAACCGCGGTGCGCATTTAGGCAGAAGAAACGTTTAGCGATTCGTTTGCATCGTGTTTGCATTTACTCGTATGTGGTGTATATGCCCTCGACTCTGTCGTATTGAGCCGACAGTCACGAATTCCTTCCCGGTTTCTATAGTTCAACATATTTGCAAACCAGCTCCCACAGCATTCATTCGTTTCACCTTACACACAAACATACTGAATGCCTGGTTTTGGTGTTATTGGTGTGATCGGAATGCATTTACGGACCTAAAATGGTGAGCTGCATGATGTTGCCTGTAGAATTTCCGCTGTGCATCCGTCCAGTTGTGCGAAAATGTGTGCGTACACATGTGCGAGTGTCCCTCTTGCGGCGCACCCGTGCATGACGATTTCCGGAGCCAGTCACCTGACTTACTCATTTTCAGATCTGTGTGGTGGACATCAGTGTCATGAGAATGCACACTGCGTGAACGGTCGATGCCAGTGTAAACCAGGCTATATCGGTGATGGATATTACGACTGTACACCTGACTTTTATGGTGAGCCCAGTAAACTAGTACATAAACCTCTACTGTGTATGCATATGTACATTTTCAAAAGCCACGTCTATCTTTCGTAAACGTACAGTATTTTTACCAATTATGAGCTTAGTACAAAGTTACCCTAAGTGTTACTTTCACGTTCCTATTGGTGACTATCGAAAAATTGTAGTAATTCAACGTGACATTCTGAGTCACAAATGTTTCCACTGGGAAAGAAACAAGCTCATTCAGTTATTCAATACAATTCAGCTTGAACAACGATTAACCATGCACCAAAGTGCTCTGTTTGTGCTTTCTGCCTCACAGCATCATCTGCTCAAACAGCAAAAGAACAGGGAATAGTGAATGATCTACTGTAGAACAGTAAGTTGAAAAACTACACAGAAGGAAGGTTTCGAAAGTAAGAATGCCACTGACCGCGATATTCAATCATATCACATATTGTCTCCAACCGTTGGTTGGAGGATCTCGTAGACCCAAACCCGGTAGTCTAACTGTACTTACACGAGTCAGTCCACTAGCTAAAGCATTCACGCTTTTCATGTCATCAACAAGCTATTTCAAACCATCCTCCAACCAGTAGGTGCCTCAAAGAGCAGCGTACAACGAAGCAAATTTTCTGTGGGCGTGCGCAAAACATGTCCCGACCATCTCGACCTATTCTGATTTAGTGCCTGTTCTGAAGACTGGACCGTAAGACCCAGTATCTTAAGCCTAACTTCTGAGTTACTCACAGAACCCTCTCATCATATTTCTACTGTACAGCAATTCCGACCTTATTATGGGAGTGTGTTAACCAAACTGTTCCCAAAATGATCTATCAAAGCAGCCCGCCGAGGATCCTGCGAGCGTTTCAGTGGGCTTTCGCATTGCTTAATCACTGCGTTTACATTAGGCTTCCGTCAACCAATATTTCTAATCAGCTGATAAAGTTTGCGCCTATTGCCGACGGCTGCAGCAATTTCGATTTCCTTGCATTTCCAAATCCACCACTACATGTGGTCAGTTCTCAGGTTGTCGGTTAGCTGACGTCTCAAGGATTTAGGGAAATCATTGTCGGTTGCCTCCGGAAAGAGGGATCTGAGAGCATCTAACAGTGCAAGTGAATTTGATGATACCCATCTTTTTTAGCGGTTTGTATCAAGGAGGCCCGCATTACGGCCGCCGCTGAGTGTGTAACTTCTTTAATCTGCTCCCATTGTTCACTCCGATTCTGGGCATTTTGCTGAGGTAACCGCATTGAGAGTTCCTATTGAAAGTGTAGTCCCGATTATCATCTAGAATCAGTTGTGCCGGACAAGTGGCTTTTGTGCTAGTATGATCACTGAGTAGGTGCAAACAAAAGCCGGCTGAGATTAAAGCATGGTCTTAGTCTCCAGGTGTGAGCCAGAATTTGCCCGACATTCCTTGATTGATCCAAGCCGCCAGTGAACGATGTCAATGTGATCGACCCGAATCCAGCGCTGTGAAGGCAAAAGGGGATGCCGGGTGAGGTGATATCGCTTCTTGTGTCAAAAATTGATATTCGCCAGAAGCGGCCTATGGTCAGAGCAAACTTAGATGAGACAAACCATGTTGGCCGTCCGATCGGCCGGGAAAGAGTATGGATCTCCCAGGTCCAGTGCCGTCAAAACACCAGCATCGGCCACAACGTCGGATGAACGCACACTACGATGCAACCGAGATAACTCCCGAGGTAACTAGTCTTTGGCTTCATGGGAGCTGCATTCAGAGGGTGCAATCACAGATGTGAGGAACAAACAACGACATTTCAATAGACTGTTTCTGACACGTACAGGACGGTCCAACCAAACTGCACATAAACTGCCGTTGACTGAGATTCTGTCTAACAATGCATGCTCTGCTCGCATGCTCACAGCCATCCCAGCCCCAGGCCGATCAAGAGCACTGGGAACCGGGTCATGGAACACGCGAAGAGTGAAGCGAGACAATGCAGTTGTATCTGGGCTTCGAAGGGTGATCACGGAGATGGGATCTTGTAGGCGGGTTCCACAGACACGGCAAACGTCTATTTTGAAAGTTGCAGGAGTTCGGATTGGGGCAGCTTGTTTCCCTATTTGGGTGAGTGTGCGGACATCGAAGGTAGCTAAGTGAAGTGAACAGTTAGGCTTAAGTAGTCTTTGCGAACCATTTCTTCTCTTTCCCTTAATGTTGCCATCGAATGAATCCGCTGGACCGCAGTTCGTCGTAGCAACTTGAGTCAGTAGACGTGCCCAAACTCCAAACTGAACTAACAGCACCGAGATTCAAAAAATGAATGCTTTTATGATCAGTTAAGGTTAAACATGATTTAAAATAGTTCGGTAAGGCTGTAGACAAGCAGTTGATTTCGTAGTTTTTTCTCCCATTTGCTTAAGAAACAATAATGAAAACAGATGCACACTAGCGTAGATTTTTCACTGATCGATCTACACTTGTTGATTCGATTTCATCATTTCTTCCATTAATACTTAGGTTTTCGTACAAATAACTAAATTGCCAACTCGAACTATTTCCGAAATAAGCAATGCATTGCACGTCAGGAAACTATCGTGTTGAAGTTCATATATTATTTTTGCGGATGGAATCATGTGATCTTTCGCAAAGGGGCCACTTATTAGTCTCATCAGCATTGAATGACGTAATGCCATTTCATCGCCGAGTTGGTCGTTACAGCATGTTGTACAATCGCGTCTGATCCAGGAGAAAAGTAAAGACCTGTTGTTGTACTGAAAAATTTCTTTGTTGCTTCTATGTAACACGGCCAAGAACAGAGGATAATATCTGAGTAAAATTAATCCGTGATGATTTAGCTCGGAAAAATCAACTAAACTCGAACCACCCATCAGCCGACTGTAAAAATTTGCAGTAGGACATAATTTTATTGCTGCGTTATTGTCACAACTTCACTTTTATAACTTCCAAAGACCTATTCTCTAGTACCATTTCGACCATATTGCTTGAATTAGGGAAATGCTAATTCGTCAGTGCGAGCAATCAGTTTCTGTCGGTTTTCGCCAAGCACACCGCGCTACCCAATTTAAGCTCAAATTAATATATACTTCAGTCTCAAAACGAAAAGTAACTGGATCCCGTCATCGGAACCCCTGTGCGATAGATCCACGCGAAAATCCGAAAGCAGGCTGCTTAGTGTAACAAAACTTCTGGATCCCCAATGGAATGGCAGCATTCGGGTAACGGGTTTAGACAACGCAAATCCATTTTCTGTAACCTGGGTAAAATGTGAAGATTACGTTACTTTGGTCGTTACAGTACTCTTGAACACGGTGACGGAACCAAGAATTTTGAATTATGTCAACGCTAGTATAATTTAAATCAGAAATGTAAACCAGAATCAAGTAAAGCTTTTTACTAAAACATGCATCACAGGGCAAGGTGCTGAAAAGAAAACGCGTTAATACTCAGGTGAAACTGGGAAGCTGATTTTCGTGAGCTGTAAACCACATCTTAGTGGCAAAGAAATGTTCACATTAGATGTTTTAGCAAGTGAATCAATGGCAGAAAGTGATTTCTGTGTTCTGGTCATCATATGAGGGAATCTGAATTTCGCATATCCGAACATTCAAACAATATTTTCTGTCAGAGATGACTTGAACCTCTTTCAAGATATCAGCAAGGAAATCACGCCATTCACCAAGTCATTGTAACAGAAGATTACCACCATCTGGGTTCAGGATAGTAACTTGAACAACATGCGAGTCATGATCTCAGCTGTAACCGGAATGGGTGGAGAAGTCCGGCAGACCGATTCCACAAGAAAGCTAACCATATGAACCGTAACTAAACCCGTCACCCACTAGAATGAGTATGTATCAATACCGATCGATATAAGATTCATTCCTGCATCAGAAGCATGAGCAGAAGTTTCATGACGACCCCAAAGCCCGCATGTTCTCGAGTGATTTCAGTTATCAGTTGCTCAGCGAAAATGGTAAAATTCTGTAGGTTACAACCGATAAAATAGAACTAACAGCTTTATGCTTTGGGGTCAGGACAAGATAGGTAACTATAGAGTTACCGAAATGCCGTTAACTGTCCTGCTTTTCTGTAACTCACCTGGAATTGAGTAAACTGTGAAAATGAAATTAGCTAAGTTTATGTCATGGTGTCACTAAGTTGAACATATATATATATATGTATATATACATATATGAGTGAAAATATCTGCAGCTCAGGTTGCATATTTTTAGAGTTGAGAAGGCATACACTGAGTTAATACCGGACCGCAAACTCAATTTCAAAAGCAACCATCCAACCTGCCACTTAAAGAGCTGCGTGCGTACCCTGTTCCATCGAGCCGACACACTGCAGTACACAGCACCTACGGGAACAAGAGCAATCTAGGTTGTTCACGTTATTTGCGGCCAAAATTTTTCATCAACGCCTGTATTCGCAGAAAACAGAGGGCAAACACTAAGATGACCAAATCGATCGTGGTACTTCCATACATACGGGGAGTATCCGAAGCGGTCGAACGCATCCTACGTCCACTGGATATCACAATCGCCCACAAACCGACCGGCACCCTGAGATCTGTTCTATTCCACGGAAAAGATCGCGTCGACCAGCACGACCAGTCAGGGGTAGCTTATGCCATTCCGTGCCTCGGACAAACAGTATGTCGGTGAGACAAGCAAACAATTACGCACACGCTTGCACGAACATAGCTTAGCCCTACGACGCGCTGACCCACACTCGTAGATATGGTACCACTGTGCACAAACATGTCATGAGGTCAACATCAACAACGCAAAGGTGGTTAGCCGGGTAAACAGAAAGGGGGAGCGACTGATTCTTGAAGCCCTTCACTCGAATAACTCGTTCAGTCAACATGTCGAGATTGACAAACATTGCGTCATCTCAACAAGACCCGGATGCAGAATAGAGAGACAAACAGACGGACAGTACACAAAAACGAACGGAACTAGCGATCCCAATCAATCACTCATTCACGTTTGACAACGAGTCCTAGTTTGGATCGAAACGTCACGATAAACTTACTAACTCAGTGTACACCTTCTCAACTCTCTATATATATGGAGTATAGCTGAGATTAACTGACAACGCCCAGTTCGTCATAAAGAAAGCGTGGAAACCCTGCCCGGATATTTTGTCCTTGTTAAGAATCACCTCGGGTTCACGTTCTGGTTGATATGCATCGATGATAATGTCTAACCTGATTGACAGACCTGTACGGCGCTTTCGTGTGTTGACGATGAACCTTTTGAAATATCATTAAGTCATACACTTCTGACAATTGCAAAATAGACTGATTAGTACAGGATAATATGTGTGAATCGTACAAAATTTCCGAACTGTAGGAAGGAACACTCTGTTGAGAAATACTACTGCAACTACTGTTAGTGATTGCAATCAATCCAGCACTCATGCGTACTCTCGAGACACAACTGATAGTGTGGGCTTCGAAGTTCTGCCTTTTGCTGAGGATGGCAGATATTAAATTTGCTATGCCGAAGCAATCTATGTTTGCTTGTGTACGTCATGTTGATGGAACCGGGCCAGCCCATGGTCTTGAAGCAAAGACCTAACCAAATTTACTCTATGAATGGCGGCATTTTCACACTGGATTACCATAGTATTTGTTAAATCAGAACGAGAAGGAGATCATTCCATGCTTGGTGCATGATTATTCTTCGCTAAAATACCAAGGTCCTTTCTAGCATTGTCACGACCATGATGTAAACTCAAAGCCGTGGGTAATTGAATGTAAATTTTGAACTCTAAACGATAACAAGTTTTTCAGCCCATAATTCCTTTGCTTTTTTCATTCATCTTCAGATTTATCAGCATTTCGTCCCGTCCCACCGGATTCCTTGGGACAAAGCAAACTATTTTAGCCATATTTAAAATGAGGATAGGACGAATGATTAGTATACACAATTTCTCCCGCCAAAATCACCTGATCCCAGATGAGTTGCAGGCAAGCGCGGCACGGTTGTTCATATTTCTTTCGGGACATCATTAAAAGTGCAACTGGTAATAGACAGAATAAGAATAGCTAGTTAGTAATAAATTCGTTTAAGGAGAAACTTATTTTGATGAACGCCTTTCCATTGATATTGTATAATGCTTTGTGCATGGATGTACCGGAATTGGGACGCCCCATAGCCACTAGGGTCCACTACTTGCCACGGGCGAGAAAAGCCGGCATCCATGAACCCCCAAACTTAGAATAGTATAGAGCTGCATAAGATCTCACTAAGTTAGGTTGATTTTATGACTGAAATGAATCATTTTCTGTTCTCTCGGTTTCATTTTCTTATTGTTTCTAATTGTTCATCGTAAAAATATCTTTATTAATTCCAAGAATATGCGCAAATACGAATGGTTCACGCCTATCCTGTTTACTGAAGCAATCCGTGAACAAGATGGCCGTTATAGGACTATTTTCATTCTGAGCAGCTTTTAGACTAATAATTTCTCAGATCCTTCAGGATGATGTTTCAAACAAGTCCACCAGGCAGATCAACCATACACACCCAACATTTACCTAGCGATTTTTTGTTTATCGTAGTGTTTGTTCTAATCTACTATATGATGTAGAATTTACCATCGACTTATGGCTGATTTAGAGCTATCAATATGCTCCATGGTCTCAGCATGGTGTTGACTGCATTACATTTTTAGCTGGGCCTCCATGGAGACTTCCTGAATGCATATAACGCATAAGTTACAGAACGAGTAAAGAACTGTTCACTCTTAAGAGCATAAGTTTCCACAAAGAAATTAGCATTCGTCTGGAGTTGTGCAGTTTTAGTGTTAGCTGTCGTTTTTGAGGTACCTTCATAATCACCAAACCTCTGAAATGAAACAGTTTGATAAATCTAGTCGTTTTGGTGTGCAAAATATTCCGTTAACTCTTCACGATCGATCGGTTTCGCTGGTTTTGGATAAGCGGAAGATAGCTTCCCGACTACAAGCATGAAAATCAATGTCCATACTTCGTGAGAAGAATTCCCCAATGCTTCCACTCTCTTCTACTTCCATATTCACCATAACTACGTGTCTTATCGAATTGCTCTTCAGATCCCTGTCAGGGAATTACTTGTCACAAACACGGGCTCTGTCATCAGGGCCGTTGTCAATGTCGAGATGGCTTTGAGGGGGATGGCTACTGGGAGTGCAAGCCTCGTTCGCAGGGTAAGGTTTATATATTCGCGATAACGATTTCAGTACCTTGGGGGCAATGCATGGAAGCGCTGTGTGCGAGTATTGTTGCACTGATATCAACAGAGCCTTTAGACGACCGCCTGGTGATGGTATATTTATTCGGTCGTTTATAGTCTGCACGCTGCAATCCAAGGCCACTTTCCAGAATTTGTGTGCATGTAACTTGCTTGGCTTTATGCAAAGATGAGAAACATATCGCACTTTCCACCTGCTGCAAGAACTCAGTTTTTGATGTTTTGCCCGGTGAGTGAAATTGCTTTTGCTAAGCATTATAGAGGTACACCCAATAGATGCACTTGGACGCAGCGTTGTGCTTGAGAAAGCCTAAATCTGCACGACTTAATTCCCTTTTTCATTCAACATATCCCAAGTGCCTATAAGATAAAATCTATTCAAATTGCCAATTGCGTTCTAACCGGTAAATTCAGTGTCAGATTAAAATCTCTAACGCGGTGGGAGATCACATAGGCTCGTCAACTAAATTCAAAAGCGGTTCATAGAATCATGTACTGAGGCAATGACAAGAAACATGAATCTCTGGATTCGAAAAAATGGAAAAAAGGTGAAAACTTGATCATGCAAATCGTACGGAGTATTAAGTCATGACACGAATTACCTCTTACTCTGTGTGTGCATGTGTGTGCATGTGTGTGTGTGAGTGTGTGTGTGTGAGTGCGCGTGTGTGTGTGTGTGTGAGTGCGTGTGTGTGTGCGTGTGTGTGAGTGTGTGTGTGTATGTGAAGGCAGCTGGCAATGGGAATATTGCTTGAGAAACTCAATCAAAGCGAATCCGAGCATATCGTGGACTCTCCCGTAGACACAATCAGCTATTTAATTGCGACTGGGTGAAGTCCATTTTCCATCTGCCTAGTGCTTTGATTTGTTAAAATAAGAACTGACCTCTGCCTACCAAAAACCATTCACCCACTAATGACAGCGAGTTGTCATCATATTCAAAGTATTCCCTGTATGAGCCAGTGATTCAGAACCCCTGGCCAAAAAATAGACGTTTGTCAATCAAAAATTTTGACTACACCAAACAACTGCTCGAGTATTCAAACGATTTTTTCTACCAGGATGTTTTCGTGACGCGGAAATTTAACCGCTCAAATTGTATTCCGGACTAATTATGCGGTCTGTTTATCAATACTTGTAGGTCGTTTGCTTACCTTCGCATAGTGCAATACAATAAAATATTGTCTCACAGCATATGAAACTATCTGGTTCTTCGATCATTGGATGTGATAACATTGTCGCCGTGCATTGCTCGCCAAATTTATTGCCATCCTTGAACAAATTGATAAAGATAGTTTAAATTAAATTTGAAAACATTTGGAATCCATCTCACCGGAAATGCTTGTAGAATCAAGCATAAACAGTTCGTTTATTCGGCCACGGTTAACAACGATTTTTTGTTATTTATCCGCATCAATATGTTTTCTTTGGGTATCACCAATTTCCTCGATCGCTATTACCATATCAACGACGTGAACATAGCCGGTTTAATGATAATGATGGACACCAAACTGTTATTCGTTTGGCCGAACGAAAAGGACCCGGAGAGCGTGACTTGTTCCACACTTACGTCGTAAGTTGGCAAACAACATGCGCATAAAACTATCTGAGGTGTTGATGGAATTCGAACACTGTGTACATGTTTTATGTCCGGAATCAACTCTTGACCGGTAGGCTATTGGAAACAGTAACAACTAAAGATGAATCATGAACACATTACAATATTTCATGTAGATTGTTCGCAAGTCCCTAGTGCTCCTCTGCGTAACGGTCAAAAATGTGGGCAATCGACTGAGCACGAACATTCCAGGGAAGCCCAATACTACCGAAATTAATCAGCGAAATATCAAAATTTTCACTAGGACAAATACTAGCATATGCGATAAAGCTCAAACATTTTGTTTGCTTCTTTCGACGGCAGGCATAAATATGACCATTTGTGAATGGTGAGATGTGACAGTTACGTTGAATTCGGCTAGATTAATTGCTGGTGTGGTAGAGTGATATGCTGAGCAGAGTTATGTAGAATGATGACAAAGCTGATAATAAATCGCCGTCATTTGATGCTATCTATAACGCACTAGGTGATCGAAATTGATAAACATGGTCCCACTAAAAGCTATCAGGTTAGGATTTGTCTTGGGGAATATTACTTTGAAAGATTAGGCCCTGGATGCGACACGGTGCTTGACGACTGCAGAGTTCGGTAACTTCCCCTAAATATATGAGGTCACAAATATTTGCAACATCGATATCGACAGGCAGTACGGTATGTGCTCCAGTACCCAGTGAGTCGAGGAGAGGTCCGTTTAATTAGTGCATCATCATAACTGTACTTGATCTGTCGGATAACATGTAAGATATTAGGGTCAACAAGTCTGTTTGAGTTGTTTCAAAAGACATACCCTATGGTTGCTTTCAGTCAAAGAAGCTATGTCGTTGCCTGAGTATGCCTAATTGGGGATTTACGTTTCTGTTTTTTGGTTAAATAAGTGTTTGCATTCAAGTACTAAATGAAAGGAAACTTTTCCTATTGTTTTGGAAATTCGAATGTGGCTGGGAAGGCTTGTAATGAGCCGACGTTTCGGTTATCTCAACTGGCCATTCCCACGGTGGGTTTACAATCGAAAACTTATTTTATTCCAGCAGTGTTTGATTTGTTCGTAGAATTTTTTGATCTTCAGTGTTCATCGATGAGACTTCTCGGAAGAGCACTGGCTGCGTTCGTCTTATGAACTCACTTTGGTTTAAACTTAATTAATGGTATGGATTTTCTACCATCTGTTGAAGAGAATTCAAATTGATCTCGTTTGTACGTCATCAGTGCAAAAACTAGGGATCTGTAAGCAGCATGCATCCGAGTGTTCTAACGGTGGGCACTGGACCTCAGAGTTCCATCCAGACTTGTGCTCAATGGAGTAGCAAAAATGAAAAGATGGCGGTCCATGTCCTCTGGAGGCGCAACGAAGAATTTTGATCATATGGAGCACTCAAGTTTCGCGACCTTTATTTCCTGTTTTGGTGGACTGACAAGAGAGATTAAGTGGACTGCATTTCTCAGAACAGTGTTCTGCTTAATTTGCTCTCATTTTCAAAAACCACAGGACAGTTGATCACTTGAATTTGAAATTTTTAATAAATATTCATTGGATTACACTCGAAAAGTGGGTTCAAAAGCCCAGTACAAATCCTGTGAGTTCTACAGGTTGGCTTCAGCTCAAGTTGCTTATCACGATTCATTTTATGACTATACAAATTTTAAACAGAAAGATAAATACTTCTGTATTTGCTAACCAATTCCCCTTAGACTGTTTTGCTACCTTTGATTGTTGCCATTAGATAAATTATTTGGGTACATAATCACTGCTCCTCAGGTGAAATGTCCCAATGGCCTCTGTCATGACCTCGTATCGCTGCCGATACAGCACACTTAGTCCAAACGTGTAAACTATGTCCCTGCGTAGGTTCGAGTCCCGCTGAAGTCGAATACTTAGTCTTAATTGCATCAATCCTACAAATTACTAACATGGCTTGCTGATTAGTCGTACCCATGCCCTTTGGACCCAAGCGGCTTAGGTGCTTTGTGAATCATATATTGTTTTTGACTAACTATCTGTTAACTACTTGACTAAAATGTGTTGTCATGGTGTTTGGTTTACTCCAATCGTGTCCTCGATGTTATGTAATCATCATTTGTACCGCTTGTAACTCAGCATAGACTGTCGTTTACCCCTAACTAATGAACCAGTTAAATATAACGTCTATGCTGAGGACCGGTAAACTTCCGCCAACTTGCATGAACATGGGTAAGCAAACCTTGAGAGTATTTTTTTCAATCAGACGTAAGAACGAGATTAATATAAGACTTTCGCAGCATTCATTATCACAGTACAAAGATTGCTCCGGTGAGTGTTTCTGAATGCATTGTATACAGCAATTCTTTGTTCGACTAAGCAAATCGTGTTAGAGAACAGAGTTACCATGGTGTGGTTTAATACACCAGCAGTAACAACCCTTTATAACTTAGTTCATCGCTTGCAGTGTCAAAACGATTTCTTTCAGTGACGTGGAAAGTGCTTGCGAAATTCATTCTAATTCTGACGAAATGTTGGCATTCATATGAAATTCATGTAAGGAAGCTAAACAGACTTACCCATCGCCGTGCTTACCCGATTTTGTTTACCATTTGCTAAGTAGGCATCTACGGAGCTGTAGTAGTCTAAAGTTTCATCACATAAATGAAAAGCTTTTTATTTACTTTCAACTTGTTTGGCTTGCTAGGACAAAAAAACAAGCAAATGGATTCTAATTTTCCGTTTACGCTGATCGTCAGTGTTTGGATCTGAGCTGTACAAAAGTCTATTCATACCGACATTAAGCAGTTCAATAGCAAGGATCAATAGGCATTGGTAAAACTGTTTTGACAAACAGTTAAGTCAAGACAAAAACAACAAAATGCTTTGATACTCAGTCTGTGTCCATCGGCGAAAAGCGACGTGCACTGCAGCTCACTCGAATTTGACCAGAATGAATACATCGATCAGGTCACCTGGAATGGAACAAAATAACTGTCCACGTATTTTCTATCCACTCAAGTCTTGTGATGGATGTACCATGGCAATGTCCCACGGGGACAGGCTATTCATTAGGCGGACTGCAAACAGGTTTGTAGCTTGCAAACTGTGGCCTTATTTAGCTAGCATGTTGCCATGCAACTCAATCCTTCCCGTTTCTCCATCACTTGTTTTTGGCGATTTTCTCCATAACGTCAGCATGAACAGGAAAAAATAGTGATGCCTTAACATGTGCCGATGTGCATTATTGTCATTGTTTAAAATAAATTATTCAGTGACAACGCTATTAGATAATTTGGCACTGCTGGCGTACCGAAAACTGAAAGCAATAACTCTATCCTAGTAGTTCGGGTTAAGCGGCTATTCTTTCCCTAACATCCAATTTAAAAAAAATCACATGAAGACAGGATTTGGCAACTGAAATTCGTCTAATGAACTTTCTGTTCATGGGTTCAATACAATACACGACTAACAAAACTTGACTTGATCAGCAATAAACCATTGTTTGCCACTTATTATCAGAGTGTTCATTATCTGTGACCTGTTTGTAGATATCTGTCATCGACAACACCAACGTAACACTTTTTGCGCATTTAAGAAGTAATTTTCAACTAACCAACAAAAATCATTGAAAGCTCAATATGCATGTGACCGTTTTTATGGCTTGTACTAGAGCGCTAATACAGAATGACTGATTTTGAGTTAGATTACAAACCTTCATGTAGCCCTTTGCGAACCATCCGAATGCGTTCAAGCTGTGCATCAACGGCACCGAGCCGTAAGAACCGGTCACCCTGAATTCAGCAATCGAACTGGTATCAGCATGCACGTTAAATTTGTTGTGGCTCAGATGGAGAAATTGACCTATGAACCTTAAAACCTCTTCAGCAGTCTAGTAGATTCCGTTGCTGACTTGTTCTTTGCTGTCGCACATGATGGCTTTGTAAGTAAAGCAACCTATCAGTAGTAACAAAAATATTACTAATAACAATGATGCTGGTTTTGGTGATATCACTTGCACTGTTACCAATACTACAATTACAACTAAAGTCATAACTCTTACTACTGGCGATGCCTCTTATATTCCAAGATAACCGTACGACAAAACCAGTTATAACCACTTTAGAAAGTGACGTTGGGTTCAACTGATGGACCGAAAATAAGCCAGTATATGTATCAATGATTTTCTACTAACCAAACTTATTCTTTTCTGCATGTCACAAGGTTTCAAACCGCTGCATGTTTATTTCATCTGCCGACATCTGAACCTTACTTTTGTGGTGTCTTCTAAGATCAGTGCATGTTAGAAAGTGCATTTGTATCCTCTCCACATTTTCATGAGGCCAATAAAAGTGCACGGGAATGAATGCATGAGCAGAATCGTCGAAGATACGGTTCTTCGATGAGTCCGAGGCTCACAAGTTTCATAGTAAAACTGAATGGGGCAGAAATTCTTCATTATTATGCAGATCCTTGTGCGAACGTTCAGTGTCATCTATATGCCCAATGCGACTGGGGTCAGTGCCGATGCAAAGACGGTTATGAGGGAGACGGATATCGGGACTGTAGGCCAGTCAGACAAGGTGAGCCAATTAAGGCGCGTATACGCAAAACCCACTTGCATGTATTGTCAATGGTCAGTGCCTAGCCGCGAATGCATGCTACAAAACCCTCAAAGTCTCCGCACCGTAAATAATAGCAAGTTCTTTGGTTAATTCCAAACGTCAAATGACCAGCTTTTAGCGCTGGTATTTGCTTTAGAATATCTCTCAGCACCTCATTCTAAATATACTTATCACACTACATTACTACAAAGCAACCATATGTCGAAACGTCCAGTGACAGTCGTAAGTGGTCAAGTGTCGCCAATTCGTTAGTAATCCCTTGCCTAGCGATCTTATCTTTCTTAAACCAACACGAGCTGGAATTCCTCATGGGAACCCGTGAGTTATTTAACGATTTCTGTGTATATTGATTGTACGAAAAATTAAATCTTCTGATTATTTGCTCCGACGCCCAACTCACGATGGTTGGTTGTGGCCAAATGTCTTAAATAACGATTTGTTTTATCAGACTTTAGACGAAAGAGAAGCAAACGAATCCATAAAAACCGAGCTTCGGAGTGCATCGAAAAAGAGGTATCATGTGTTGTCTGTATGCATGGAGGTGTTTTCGTTGGGCTGTGCGACTGGCTACCGACGATACCAGAAATGTCGCCCATTAGAGCTTCCAACCGACAGGGCTAGGTCAATGAATTTTGAAAAGCCACATGCTGAGAACGAACGACAATTTATAAGGTTCATCCCCCAAGTAATGCGCTATGGCCTGTAGTTCAGCGACACGGGCGGAACAACATCGGTGTGAATGAGGCCAGGGATTAGTGTTAAAACCTGACATGAGCTGTCCAGGTTACAATTTCAATGGTTTCCCTTTTTTCGCTTCTAGTACTGGTGAATCTTAAATGACCGTCCTCAATAAGTCGCCAGAAGTTAGCCGATAGTCGCCCCCTAGCATTTGCCTGACCTAAACTGACGATACCAGACAGGCTTTTTCTAATGGTGATCTGAACATTTTTATACTGGCCAATAGGTATCTAGTCACACGACTCTAACCGGGTACCTTTTGTTCATCTTAGAGATTTCATGACAGACTAGAACATTTTCAGTTGGAGGGAATATATTAAAGTGGAGGTAATGATGAGAACAACTTGATCTGCCCTGAGAGCTTTCAGTCAACGAGCAATCTGAGTGCCCTCAAAAGTTGAAATACAAGAATGAGGATAACTCGCGCATTTTAATTCCGGATAAAACAAGATACGCTTTTGCATATGTATTGGTAGTCCAGTTTGCAGCGTTTCTAGATACGAGCACAATAAATGCCCAAAATACCATCGACGCGGTGAGGAGAAATTATCGGACAGCTAAAAAAAGACCAAGTTCTACGAAATTTAATCCAAGAAAATCGTTTCTAATTGCTCCAATCCAATTTTTCACCTACATCCATTATGTCTGTGGTGAAAGCATATTTCATCCGTAAACGGAAAACATTAGCATTCCAGTAACAAGGAGTGATGTTCATAGGCCGGAAAGAAAGAAGAGCGCAACACTTTTGCTAGATGCTAGTAACAAACAATTAAACCCGGAAAAGATGCATCGAAATCGTCATAATAAGCAGAAATAGTGAAACAGTGCGTGAAGTCGCACAACTTGCTTCCAGACCGCATAAATTTGTTATTTGAAAACGCGTAAAGCGATATTCCAGTATACCAATTGTGTTTCTATTTGCTTAAAACTCCTAATAAAGTAAATCGCCACCAGATTTTCCTTGACCCAAAGGATGGGGCAGCAGTTAAATGTAAAAAGCGCATGAATCCAAAGTCGAGAAGGAGAAACTACAATAGGATTGCTCATACGCACAAAACAAAAAATTGGACCGCCAAAAACCATCGAATTGAGGTTAAACGTACTCAGAAAATATTTGAGAAAAGAAAGCCAAATGGAAACCAGCAAAACGGAAAAGGAAAAGCCAACAATTAAAGCAGTGAGAACATCGAAAAAATAGGTAAACGTAATGAAAAAGGAAAAAGGACTAACAAAAAGAGAAAAAATGGGAAAAACAGAAAAAGGCGATTATGTGAAAAATAAGAGAAAAAAGCACAAATAAAAATATCAATGTATGGATGAATGGATGCTTGTAGGCATGTACGCACAAATGCATGCACGCATGTATGCCAGAGTACATAAATGATTAAATGGATGCAAGAATATTTGCATGGATGTATGTATGTATGTATATATGCAGGTGAGTGTACGTACGCATATATAGGAATGTCTGCGTGGGGGTATATATGTACACATACTTGTGTGCATCGGGATACGCATTCAGATATGTATGTATGTATGCATCAATGTACGCATACAACAGATATGTCAGTATGATTGCGTGTGCAGTTATCTATGGGAAAGTTTATTTATGGATGTATGCACTTATCGATGTATGTGCGTTTGTCTGTCAGTGTGTATGCACTGGAAGCATGGGCAACTATGACCTTGTACCTAATTTGCGTGATATCACCAAATACGTATTCGGTCTTGTCCGATGCACGATTTTGTCATGTCTCATTCATAATTGCTGCCTGTTCGCGATTGGAATGAGACATGACCAGGACAGGGGCACACGAACAGATTGTCAATCTGGTCAAATTGCCCATTGGCATTCAAGCGCTGTCAGGTCCGTTTTCACCTTCCCGTTCATGTTCACGTTCGTTGTTCTCTGTTCTCTGTTCTCTGTTCTCTGTTCTCTGTTTTCTGTTCTCTGTTCTCACCGGTGTTATACGACCCGTCTTGTATCGTTTGATAATCCCATCTCTGAACAACTGATTGTTGTCCATGTACGAACGAGCTGTTGAACACGGTTGCATGTGCATTGGTAACAGGTTACGATTCATGTGTGAAGATGCGAACATTATGTCTGTTTTGTATTGTCACGACTGGATCACTCCATGTGTTTGTGCATATTATCACGCTTGTTCTCACCTGCCTATCTCTAATGCAATTCTATCGAACGGGGATTTATGGTGGTGCAATTGGATGACGTGTAGTTTCGTCGGTCTCTGACTGCATGTTTGCGCAACTCAATTGGCCGATAGTTCATTCTCATTAGTCGATTGTCCAAGGTCAACTCGTCAAACCTGAATCTCACGCGCGTAGTTGTGTGACGAAATGTCGAGATTGTCAGTCCACAAACGAGGGGATGAGAAGTGAGCACCTTTGGACAACTCATCTGACTGGTGTGAGCACGTTTGGAATAGATGTAATTGTGACCACATTGTCATTCCGATTGCATAGGGATGCTCGGCATTGAGTGTGTCATTTGAAATGGTCAGTTTGTTGGATGAAGTAACTTGAATGAGGTTAGTCACACGATGATAGATGAGGTGTGAGGATTCCGAGAATCAGTTGATAACCTGTCAATGAGTGAACATAACCGGAGTGGATGAAATAGCAGGTTAACACGAGCACACAATTGATGGCCAGTTTGCTCTGTCGTTTGTTCGTACGATGGCTCGTTCGCTCGATCGCACGCATGCATGCATGCACAGACGCACGCGCCACCGCATGGAACGTAACTACGTAGC
>LUCM01002784.1:0-94676 GCA_008360955.1 Fasciolopsis buskii | reverse complement strand
TTTGGAACACTATTTCAAGTTTCACAACATGGACGAATACACTTCCCTGTTAGTTGTTTTGTAGTTATGTGCACTGCCCTAATCAACGATTCTGTTCACTTCATAGGGACTGCTATACATTATTCGTCATACAGTTCCTTCCTATTGATTTGCTCCCATCAACCAGACAGATTCATGGATTCGAATAGTTTGCCAAACACTTTACCTTCTCTTCCGTTCATCCACTTTCCTCATGGAAAATATTGTCAGCTCTCTGATAGATTAGTGAAATGATCACATTATCAAATGATCGAATTGCTCACATCTTTTAGTTGTTCATGTCAGCTAACTCGAATAGATTAGTATTTGTAACTAACGAATGATTCGCCGATAGGCGATCATAGGTACAGGTCTACTGACGTACACCTCAGCTGACCGCAACAGTATCACATGGATTGATAAATTGTGTGGTAAGGGATGTCCAAATGAGACGGGTGTACTGATTACATGCTGCCACAATTCTACCCTGGCATTGAGGCACGAAAATGACCATACATACAACACACAAATGAGTAGGACGCATGGATTATCATTTCGATTTTCGCCAACGGAACACGTTTCGGCACCTAAGTGGGATTGGGACGCGTGAATCAGATTGATCGAACTTAATTGATCCTTGTTCGTTTATCAGCTGCGTACAGACGATTGCGTGTGGGCCGATTGTGAACTCTGACTGATCTATCGAAATCGGGTTCACATAAGTATTGGAAATGAATATTGAGATGGACGGCCATTAGGATCACTCGGTTTCGGCTGGTGAACTGCGGTTACGGTCAGGATGACAGTCACCAGTGTTTTTCGCGGACATAACCTTTACTATGATCGTCCAGTTTGGTCACGAATTTGGCAGTTGCATGCAAAAATCCCACTTGCGACAATGAGTTGTTCGCAGTCCTCCGAAACAGATTAGGGAACCGGATTTTCGGTGCTTCATCTCCCGGATTGTTTGTTCCCAGTCTGTCGCTCGATTAGGTTTTGAGCGATTGATACATTTGTTGTCGGAATATTCGGATGTGTTCCGAAATTGTCGCAATCATTTACCTTTCGGTTCTTCCGACTTACTTGTTACCGCAACAGTTTAGCGAATGCCGTGATCTTGAGGCGACGACCAGAGGGTTGAGTCTGTCTATAATATGCTGAGCAGCCAATCGTTTTGTTATGTGTAAAGAAAGCTACGAGCGGGGGAGCATAATGTATCCTAATAATAACATTTTCACGTTTCGTTGTGCGCCAACCATTCTGATCAGGTTTGAAAGGTGGTGTAATGAACACAGTTGTCTTCGAGACAGTGACTTCCCGGCTGTCGTTTCCGTTTTGCCTGGTGCATAGCAACGAATTCAATAGGATAGCCATTTCTCAGTAGAGACTATGCATTATTTAAATAGTATTCAACTTTTTTCTCAAAGCGGAAACGACTGATTCGTCCTGTTGTGTACGGTGTCGGATAACGGCTTGAGGAATTGAAATATTGTCAGTCCATTTTGGTTTGAAAACGTGGATCTGGTTGAAGGACCATTATATTTATCTTTCAGTTTTATCATTCAGAGCTTGAGGAGAGAACGTTAGCTCATATTCAGTTGTGAATAAGCGGTTAGAATGATAAATGTGGAAGCATTCTGGTTTACTCATTGGATCTCAGACGTTCTCAGTCACAACAACAAGCGTGTAGCGCGCACACATATCAATATATATATATATATATATATATATATATATACATACATATATATATATACATAGATCTTAAGCCATTCAATACATCAAACAACATTTCTCATCTTCATCCACATTCAGTCTCTGACTCACTTCACAGATGTACAACTCAGACGAGAATTCAAATTGTCAGTTGGACAAACACATGCGCTCAGTGTCTCAATCATGTTACCAGTTACTCACAAACAAAAGTACATCTTCTCTAAATCTTATATTCAGTCACAATTTGAATCATCCATCCATTATTCGCCCAATAAACTAATCGATCATGGATTCATTCACTAATTCAAACGCACATCAACTCCATAATTAAATCAGCAAATGACCAATAGTCTAATTGGTGGTTGACTGACGGAAAGCAAACAATCTGCATCCGATTTCCAGATGCATGTTTCGGTGTCAAATGTCACGAGAACGGATTTTGTCGGGATGGACGTTGCCATTGTCGTGACGGATTTGAAGGTGACGGATATTGGGAGTGTAGACCACGAGTAGTGGGTAAGCACGGACAACCAATGGTTGCCAAATTTGGTCAGTACAATGAACGACACACGTCCTATGACTGAATGATAAAATGAATGAACGAATCACAGCGCACACGATTGATGATGTAAGGAAGTGAATAAGTAGCACATTCATTCACTCATTCATTCATTTAGTCATTCAATCACTTAGTCGTCCACGCGTTCAATTATTCATCCATTCATTATCATATCTACACAATCAGTCGGTCAGTCAGCCAGAGGGTCAGTCATCCATTTAGTCAGGTGGTCAGAGATTCAGACACTGGATCAGTTAGAGTCAGATTATGAATCAGTCATTCAGTGATCCATTGAGTCATTCAATCATATAGTCTGTCAGATAGTCACTCATTCTGTCAGTCAATCAGTCAGTCACTCAGTCAGTGAATCAGTCATTCATTCAGTCAGTCAATCAGGCAGTCAGCCAGTCAGTTAGTCAGTCAGTCATTCTATCAATCAATTAATCAGCCAGTTGCAAGTCAGTTAATCATTCACGCACCGCTTCATTCAGTCATTGGTGCGTTCGTTCTATCGAAGTTTGTTTGTGCGAATTTTCACTCACCGACATTTGGTCACGACAATCAGCACGAGCACGACCCGGTCCTCTTGCTTGCGAAATCAATCCACATATATCGACGGTATGCTGGATGCTACTCCTCTCAACCCTCGTCCTAATATGTACTCGCATATCTGTAGACCGAGAAATCCACCTGAGGTGGATTTATGGTGGTGCAATTGGATGACGTGTAGTTTCGTCGGTTTCCGACTGCATGTTTGCGCAACTCAATTGGCCGATAGTTCATTCTCATTAGTCGATTGTCCAAGGTCAACTCGTTCAAACCTGATTCTCACGCGCGTAGTTGTGTGACGAAATGGTCGAGATTGTCAGTCCCACAACGAGGGGACTGAGAGTGACGCACCTTTGGACAACTCATCTGACTGGTGTGAGCACGTTTGGAATAGATGTAATTGTGACCACATTGTCATTCCGATTGCATAGGGATGCTCGGCATTGAGTGTGTCATTTGAATGGGTCAGTTTGTAGGATGAAGTAATTGGATGAGTTAGTCACACGATGATAGATGAGGTGTGAGGTGATCCGCGAATCAGTTGATACGCCTGTCCAATGAGGTAATTAACCGGAGTGGATGAAATAGCAGGTTAACACGAGCACACAATTGATGGCCAGTTTGCTCTGTCGTTTGTTCGTACGATGGCTCGTTCGCACGCATGCATGCATGCATGCATGCATGCACAGACGCACGCGCGCACGCAGGCACGTACTACGTATGCACGTACTCGGTCATCCGATGGACCAACTAATAATCGACTTATGGGGGAACGTGATCACTAAATGAATGACTGTTCCCAATACACAGACCCGTGTACGAACGTGACCTGTTCGGAGAATGCATTCTGTCGTGCTGGCCAATGTGAATGTCATCCGGGTCACCAAATGGACTCATACGGACGTTGTATTCCCACTATCTACGGTGAGCTAGAAGTGTTTGTTCTGATGGCGGATCTTGTTTGCTGGGTGTTTATTCTTTTGAGCATTTTTTTCCTTTTTAATTTTTTGGTTTCTTTTTTGAGTTTGCGCTCTTATGTGATTATCCGGTGTTTTTGAGATGTTACATGTTTTCTGCCTGTTTTTTTACCATTGTTTTATTTTGTTTTCCTTTCTTGTGGGTTATTTTCTTGTTTTGCTTTTTTGGTTTTTATTCGCGACTATTTTTGTGATTTTGGCTGTAATAATTTGTTTTTTTTGTCTATTCTCATGTTTATGCGTGTTTTTGTGTGTATTTGTTTTTCGATGTATGCAGCAAGATATTTGTCCTCTTAAGGAATTCCCTGCGAATTAGCTGATGAATTTTTACTTTGCCGTCCGTTTTTCCATCGCGGTACTTGCAATGCATTGCAGCTATTTGCTTGTGACAGGTTTGTCTTTATGGTTTTCGTTATTGTATTACAGGATTTATTGTTTTAGGCAGTTGCCAATATTCACTGATGACTTTTTAACATGATTTCTGGTTTTCCTCAATTCCGTTAGCGGTTTGCTCTAATGTCCCTTGTCCCTCTGTACCGACTACCGACATCGGTGTCATGGACAAACTTTCTAGTGGTCAATCTTTGGGTACTGTTTAATTTACACCAGCGTAGTCCAAGCAACCAATGGATTCCCGAGGGAGGAACTGATCTAAGTTATTGACTGTGAGCTTGGGTGTGCTTTAGGCTGGTTACTCAGATGTGGCATTTGTTTGTCCAGGAAGTTGCTAGTGTTACGATGATACAGTTGATTATCTTTGGCCTCGTTTTCTGATTGGTGAGTCTGCATGAGCTCTGATTTAACCCTGAATGGTGCACTTATTTGCCTATTTCTGAATGCTTGCCAAGAAACGGTGCTCGACGAATATTCTTTTACTTTGTAATTTTTGAATCGAAGGATAGTCGCTTCATTCACACGGTTTTCCTTTGTGACACAGAGTAGTGGACTGATAAATATATGGACGAATAATTGGTTTGATTAAACAGCGATGCAGTCAACACACCGAAAATAAACGAGTTAATATTTAGGTATACGGCCGTATATCTTATGGGTCCCCTCGTATTTGTCAGGCACACTAGTTGCCATTTGGCTTACATCTGAGTATCTATTTGCATCCAGTTATGTGCGCACATCATCAAGACTAATGTAGATGAATGGGAATGCTCAACGTTTTCGGGTACCGAATCCCTATCAACCAAACAGCGGATGGAATACGTCAGTTTTTATGTGACTATGTGATTTTATTTGGTGCCAATCTGTAGGTCTGTGTATGAGCATTAGTGTCATACAAAAGCATTCTTCCCGGATGGTTGTTGTCACTGTTATCGGGGATTTGATGGTGATGTTTTTTGGGAGTATAAATCTGGTGCAATTGGTAAGAGTACAAAAACACTCTTTTGGCGATTTTTATCCATTCGACAACAACTGAAATTAACCAGTTTTTTTAAATGCAATATCCGATATCTTCTTATCCACTGTGAATCAGCATGTACCCCACTAATTATCTTATACAGAATGAGCGTGTGGGAATTTATATTTTGTCAGCTAAACATGTTGCTCACCGCGCTGTGTTACTCCGTTGAGTGTTGCATTTAAAACAAAAATTGGATACCAGCAAGAGGCATTTTACTCTTACAACAATAATTACGGTTTTTGTTATATGCCTAAAAACGTTTCCGTTTTTCCCCTAGTAAACCAATTGCCGAAGTCAATCTTTCATCGAGGCAGGGGGGTTTGAAGCATAGTGACAGATGACCCTGCCAATATTCTCTGATGTTGCGCATGGCAGGAATAAAAGAATAACAACTGCAATATTTCGATTATTTTTGACGAGTAGAAAATAATCGTGAGAATCACGTATGCGATGGAGTCCAAACTTATCCACCCATTTATTTTACCACATAGATGTTAATTCGCACCTTCGCGGTAGTGTGCAGATTCCAGTTCACTTTTGGGACCAACGGAAATGTGGACAGCTACTGTTAAAATCATACAGCTGTTGCCGAGCCTGTTGCACGGACTTAATGCTTGTGACGAATCACCGCGGGGACCTTAAACCGATCCACCATCCGTGCACGCTTTTGGCGATTCAAAGAATATTTTAGTCCCTTATCAGATTTATACCAACCATCCAACCAAAAGAGGCTGTCGCATCGACTTCAGCGGAGGTTGAAGTTTACGACGATTTTTAAGTGTGCACAATTAAGGTTGAACCGGACTAGTGCTGAATCGGTCGATGTGCACACGAACTTTTCACCCAGCGGGGATAAAGCGGCTTTAGCTGTCTCAGTTTTGGACAATGGTCATCGAGTATCCAGTGAAACAGTCATTTTCAAGTTTGCTACAATTTAAGGGTGCAAACGTTTTGAAGGACAATGCTTTTTCTCCGACAAATTGTGTATGTTCATCCGACCACTGGTAACAACAGCGGGTTAGGTAGAACTCAGAGTTAGAATAAAGCCATGTGAGTCTTCGGGGTATCAAAACTAACAGATTCAGTGGTTCATTTTGTACACATCATTTTTTGTGCTGTTTAAACATTCTTTTAAAACACCGGTGGGTTTATCAGATTGCTGCGCCAAATATGAGTGTCAAGGAAGAGCCTACACTCTTAAGCGAAACTGTTATTGTCATGCCGAATTGGAAGGGCATGGAATACTGGGAATGCAGACTGACCGTGCATAAACCGATATATAGAAGCTATTTCATGTGAGTTCACGGGTGGTTAGAGCTACAATAAAGTACGTATTATGGAATTTACCATAACTCTTCTGCACCATGGCTAAAATGGGCCCTCACTGTTTCCGTCAGGCACCACGAGCTTGCAGTGGGCTTTCAAAATGCGTGAAGATTTTTCGACACTCCAAGTCTTTTTTCACAATATTTCATCGCGTTTTATGATAACGTCTGTTGATCAGTTCACCATTCAGAGAGCCAACAAATGCTTAAACGTGTTGGTCATTTGTCCCGTAAAAATGCACTTCTGCTTTGATTCACATGCCTAACTTGTGCAGTTTGCATCCGCATTACCCTTACTCTGAAAGGTTGGCGACACCGATGCGTTTAAATGTGCTAGCAAGACAGACATCGAAAGTGTACATTAAAACCCATGCTATCAGCAACCATCACAATCCAAATTCTTATAGGTTTACGCGGGCGTAACCAGTGCCATCCGAACGCCTTTTGTTGAGACGGACATTGTCCGTGTCTTGAGAGGAATAAGGATGACGGATATAAAGAATGTCGTTCAGATCACGATAAGTGAACAAGAGGGAGGTTGAATAACAAATACAGAAAATGAAATCAACCCAGATTGAAATATTTCAAGTCACCCAATGCTATTAGTTTATTTCAGTTTTCGGTCTGTGTTTTTGAACAATGATCTATCGAATTTTCGACTCTCCTGTAAGGTCGATTTCACCGTGAAATTCCCTCTAACACTTTCAGATCCTTGTGATAATGTGACTTGTATGAAAAACTCTATCTGCAAGGACGGCAAATGTCAGTGTGATTCTGGTTATGTGATGGATGAGACCTATGGGTATTGTAGAATTATTAGTATTGGTAAGATTCACAGCTATCCGTGGCATGTGTGGTCGTAGAGCTGCATGACTTGGTTTTAATAAAAAAATCCCAGCAATTTTTGACTTGAACATTGTTACCGCATGATGAATAATTTCATGCATCGTAAAAGTGTCGATTTTTAATTTCTCTTTGACGCCCGATGAGTTCACCGGATAGCCCAGAAGAGACGAACCACAGCCACGAAAGTAACCCGTGTGTTCTACTGCATAATAGTGCATGCGTTGCCCGCTAAACTACAGACTAGAGCATGAATGGAGAGCAAAGGTCAGCAGGACTATCCGTTCAAACTCTTAGTGGTTGGAACCCTATTATTGTCTGTTATACTCACAGGCTTCGCCTTCCTCGTTCATCGCTATTATTTACTTTTTTCGGTCTTCTTGGACTGTGAATGAACGCCGAAATCCACTGTCCTCCTTCAGTCTTATCTCGTTAACATAACTCTGTGTGCCGATCTTAATCTACGGTTTTATGGCAGCAAGCAGCTGTTTTGTGTGAATCTTTCGTCCGTTTCCCAAATAAGCATTTCTGATCAAAATACACGATCTTGATCCATATTGTCTGAGGACAGATTGTGATGGTTCCTATTCCATTTACTGTTCATTTCTATCCACAACATTCCGAGATTCTTCAATGCAAATAAGAACCACTCCTGATATGTGAAAATTTCCCTGCCCATGTAGCAAATTTCGTTGATCTCTTCATCCAACTGAATGGTCAAAGAATTTCAACACACAACTTTACACACACCATAGTCACCTTCAGAATACATAACCGCATAACCGAACATTTTGTGCATCATTATTGGGGAGATTTTACGAGATAAATTGGTCTTTACATTGCGATCACTGAAGCACTGAACGCCTCATTTGCATGGGGTCTATTTGCTTGTTACCTCTGCTGGCTCTTCGCTGTCAGTCACTCAGTTAGTGACCACCATGCCACTGATTCATTTTTCCAATGTGACTTGCTAAAGGACGCAATTTTTCATCCTCATTCAACCAATACACAGATCCGTGTGCAAATATTCAATGTCATGCGAACGGTATATGTGAAAACGGCCGGTGTCTTTGTAAACCCGGGTACAAAGGAGATGGGTATTGGGATTGCAAAATGGTGACTGGTAAGGAGTCATAAACCACCCAGTTGTTTTCATGCATGGACGTGGAAATTGCGGTTTGCGACTGGTGACCTATAACACCTTATATTTGACCGCTGAACCCCTACCGTCATTTTAACTTGGACAATGCCGATTCTAAGGCTTAAGGTTTTGAATGTGTTGAAATGGTTAACCTTGATGTGACATGAAAAGAGGTTCTGTTCCAGGACTAACAGATATTTACTATCTAGAGAAATGTGAGGGGCAAGTTATGTTAAAACTTTCTCTATTTCTGACTTAAATCTCCGTCGTTCAATACAATATTTTAATAGCATCAACGAGATTTTGTAATAACCTGAGATTCCAACCCCACAGCCGTTATAGCTTTGGGTACTGTACCGCTAAGTCGATCGCCGATTCATCTGTTCCTTTCAACAGCGGATAGTTTCTCTTCGGCCGTTCTGGCTCTGAAATTCAATCAAGTCAGTGTACTGATCCGATTTATCGTTATATTATTATAATTTGCCATAGGCGAAATTCATTAATGAGTTGGATCTCGAGTTGATTATAAGAATACAACGGGAGTCCATGGCCTTGGGACCGACTGAACAGAGAAATTCCTTGTGGCACATAGGATTGACCATGAAATTGTAAAAACCAATAATTTGCCTTCGGGAAATTTTCTTTGCTAACTAGCACAATACTTGTCCAGAATATTTTATCTAGAAAATATCACGCTGTCGTTCTTTGATTAACTGGGACCAAACCAGAAACTCTTAATTGACGAAACTCGCGTTTAATTAACAAGTGAATGTGTAGCAGGCAGCATCGTTCGAGTCCCATGCCTTTGAAATAAAGCATATCCTAGTAGACGATGGAGTACACTTTGGAATGGCCTATCTGAACTAGCCTATGATTGCTAAGGGTATTTTGGTAAATGCATTTTCCGTAAACTAAAAATTCATCAAAAGTGACACAACCGGGTTAGACCCAAAATCAATAAGTCAACAGTGGAAATCCTTCAGGCCAGAATGTTTTACAGTTGATGAAGCGCGTCTGAAGAAACTGCGGCTATCATAGCCGTCCTACCTGACTGAACGCCGGTACGCAACATCATTGTCACCAATCTTGGTGAGCGAGTTCGAATAGTGACACACTAGGACTCGAAATTGTCCTAAAACAGGCTGCTCGATCCTTCGATTTTTCTCTGCCATTAGTTTTATTTGCGTATTTTGGGGTAAATGTACGAAAAGGTTTTCTGTCAACTTGAATGTTGATTTTCCAATGAAAATGACTATGCTCGTTTTCTAACGAGTGCATGGTAAAATTCAGTGTAATGAATTTTGCTCCACTATCGTACTCATTGACCGAAAACAGTTCCAGATTGCCTAGATCATACAAGTAACTGTTTCCGATTATTGAAGGGTTGGCTAGACGCAGGGTATTTCATCATCACTTCCTCCATCGGTATCTATTTCATGTTTGCGTGGCCTATGTATTTCATACGCATGGAGCTTGTCAATCATGTAAAACACCGAAGTAGTTGTGTACACCAACTGCACATAACTTCACACTAACTTTAAATGCTCCGTGTTTCCGGAGTTCACGTGAATGAATATTCTTATTGCTGTGATACTGGGTGCCCAAATTGGGTTAGTATTTGCGTGGAGACGGAATGGCGAGAATGGTAGTGTTAGGTAGGTGGTGCATGCATGCAAAATAGCATCTTCGAACCCGTTTAGCGCTTGGTAGCCCGTTCGCATGGGTGCATGAGGACAAATTTGTTTATGTGTTGTCAGTTGGAACTTACCCCGTTCATATACACACAAACACATGCAGATCCGTGTGCAAACATTCCGTGTCATCCAAATGCAATCTGTGAAGCTGGTGTGTGCAGATGTAAAAGCGGTTACATCGGAGATGGGTATCGAGAGTGCATCATTGACGGCAAAGGAGGTGAGTCGACTTTTGGAAGAGTGTGTATTGGTTGGTAAAACCTTGACTGGTGAAATTCATACACCAGCGAAAACCGGAAACTTACAAGCTGTCTAAATAAGTTGGGTGGCACGATAAAAAGATTGATGTTGCAGCACATTTCATGCAAACCGGCATGATCTGATTATTCCAGCGTATTTTGAATGTGTAACACAAAATGTCCTGTAACGAACAAACGTTTATACGAATGCCCGAAGCCTGGGCTTCGGATTTTTGTCTAATAATGGTAATTTCTTTGTCATTTTGACATGATTTTAACCAACGTTGAAAGAAGGTTCTCCACAATTTATCATTAAAAGTTTCCCTATGACCAGCTTTTGTCATCATTGGGAAATTGTTAATCACTTTCCTCACGGGGACGTTTTATCCAATTCCTTTATAGAACCAAATGCTCATACGTAGAAATATTGCTGAAATCGCAGAATGTACTGTTCACAGTATTAACTTCATTGTTTTCAAGCATTATAAATGAGTACGAACCACTAGGATTTGGGTTCCGTCTGCCATCTTTGTGGTCTTCCAGTGGCGTGTTTGATAGAGCTGATCCTGCTGTAATAAGCTTTTTTCCTCGCTGCGATTTGAGTCTATGAACGGAAGTGCCCGTGTGAGTTCCAATCCCGCCGAGGTAGAAGACTGTTCAAACTCGAATTATCAGTGTTTGTGGAATCTGTCAAGTCAACTGTATTGGGTAATCAGTTCGAATGTATAATTGACTTTACGTCGAGTCACTAAAGGGGTTTACAGAATTGTTTCGATTAGTTTCAGTTCCAATTAACAAGTGGCTACTGCTGCTTTGCACAGAAAATAATTAAAATGAAACTTTATCTTCACCAATGGAATCAAGTTTATCGACAACACCCAATAGTGATGCCATGTTTGTTGTAAAGTCTCGTTTGTTCGATGCAGCCAATATCGGACAATCACGAAATTATTTCGAAACGATTGTCCACAATCTATATGCATCTCTTAGAACTCACTTCACAGTATAAGCTCACATTAACAGCCCATATTTCAACAAGTCTCGTTTCATCAAGTAGGACGACCGCAGTTTATCGTCATATTCCCCCGGTCGGTTCCCCATCAGTCTAGTGTCAGCTTTTGCTACTGAAACCACTTTGGCCGGAATGACCGGAATGACTAGCAAAAAATATTGTGGGGTGTATTGTCTTTCCTCGAGAAAATGCACTATCATTTATTGCGGCCGATTGACTACCAGTTAACGGTCAAATACACCAGTCCAAAAGCACCAGCTTCTGCTGTGCATAAAAAGTAAAGCTAGAACTATCTCGCAAAAGCCTTTTGTGCTTGCTATCTTTGAGAAAACAATTTGGCGAACAAGCTCGTTTTCAGTGATTCGTACTCATGCCATTACATCACTATATATTTGGAAAAATTCACTTTAGGAATGATTGGATTGGTCAGATAAAAATATGAGTGGAGAAGAGATTTGTGGTGTTGCATGTATAACCTGAATACACAAGAAGGGTATTCACTGAAATGATTTCCCAAGTGGACTAATCGATACGATATTAGAGACCGAAAAGGAAAATTCTAGGAGAGCGACGGTGGAGAGAAAGCCAGTATACATATCTCTGCCATTCAAAGGTAACACGCTAGCAGAGATAGCACGACGAAGACTGACTAGCGCTATCAATAAGACATTTTACGCAGCCAAGATTCTAATCTTCTTCAAATCTCTCCCCTTAGTGTCATTGCGGTTGAAAGACGAAGTTCCTTATTCTACAGCCTCTTTTTGTATCTATTCATTTACATGTTCGTGTGAGACAATGTACATCGGCCGCACGACCGGGCGCTTGTCTGAACGTATCCATGAACACCAACCTGCATGGTTGGGCAGTGGAACAATGAAGTCACTTAATAGTGCAGTCGTTTCACATCTGGCCCAGACTAACCACACCGTGAATGTGACGAAAGCCTTCCGGACCTTGTATAAAGCCAGAGGTCAACAATCTAGGTTGGCAAAGGGTCGCCTCTTGAGCACTGCGGAATCTGTCGCAATCCGTCTTCACAATCCTCCACTCTGTTCTCAAAAACAATTTGTGGTTGCGCTTCAACTCCCCTGGCCCACCCTCCATCCCAATGCAAACCCTAGACAACAAAACAATTAACACAACACATTCTTGTGTATTCAGGTTATGCATGTAACACCACAAATCTCTTTCCCACCCATATTTTTATCTGACTAATCCAATCATTCCTAAAGTGAATTTTTCCAAATATATAGTGATGTAATGGCATGAGTACGAATCACTGAAAACGAGCTTGTTCGCCTAATTGTTTTCTTAGTATGCTCATTGGGAATTTTCAGGGACTTGCTGTCTTTGTTAGCCCACAGTCACTTGGAACAACTTTCATTCAAGGATATCAGCTTGATAACAACACTACCAAACCCCGGTGGAGAGCATTTAAACTGCTCTCAAACAAAATAACTCAAACAATGAGGCTGTATGCTGTGTTGCTGCTCATGAAGCTTCACGATGAGGTGATAGTTTCTCTGATTTGCGAGGATAAAATGCCGCTTTGAGGTATGCAAATATTTGTCGAATATGTTCCTGTGCTGCAGCGTCTCTCATATTGGCGGAATGGTTCAATATCAAAACGCTAAACCGTTGTCTCGATTTGAACCCCAGGAACGGATACCATCAGCGCAAACTAGACTCCACCGTCTCAGTTCTAAAGGTGCATCTGGAGACGGAGCTGTGTGGGGAGCGTTTCAGACTGTTTTTGATCTAAATCGTTTTATTGCCTTGAAGGCATTCAATATAATTTCCCTGTGAAAACTCGCTGGTGTTGAGAATTAGTTGATCTAGTCGAGCGACCACGGTACTTGTTGCGGATGGGGTCTACACATGGACCCAGGTCGCACAGAACTCAAAAACCGTTGAATGTTCTCAGTGCTTTTCATAATTTGTCCCGGAATGCATCTTACTCTAATCAAATATGCATTCATGAATCCACATGTGTTGATGCCCTAATTCCATAACTTGAAAGCAATCATTTTATTTCATCTTTACTTCCACATTCTGTTGCTCAGAACTTTGTGCCGGTGTTCAGTGTCATCCATTTGGTCAGTGCTACGAAAATCGGTGTTATTGTAAGCACGGCTACACGGGCGATGGTGTAAACTTTTGTGATTCGGTCAGCGATGGTACGTTTTCATTAAGTGAAAATTTCCCTTTCTGTCTGTATCATGCAATCGAACTGGTTTATGGCGTTTCAGCCGCCCTAAGGCTCTAAACTGTGTTAGTCATTCTCGTGAAGGTTACATTTGATTTCAAGATCCAACGTAGTCTCGTCGCACAGAATCTGCTTCATTTTATATGTGAACACATCTTTGTTCACGATGGTTTAGTCACAGTTTACGGCCAGCACGGTGGCCGTTACGGAGAACTTCTCACAAAATCTACAATAGGGATTTGTACTCACTAAATCTGTGCACGTGACAATAGGGAGCACGGAATTGCGAAAAAGTCCTCTCATCATTAGCAAACGATCATACCAATGATCACAGATGTATTACAGGCATCACGTTGCATTTGCACAGACAGGCAGGTAAATAGTTGGGTAAGCTAGGGATTTTGTTTCTGTATAAAGACGAACGGGCACGCGTAAGTGCAAACCAACGGAGCAAGCGGGCACGGAATTAATACGTACGGAGAACACAGCGCTGAATTTTGACTAACTGGTAGATTGGTCTGTTGTGTACCACGTTCAGGGGCCCTCGTGTAACTGCCCGAACGAATAGTTCGCGTGGTAAACCAATCAGCAAAAGCAATGAGTGGCAGTTAAACTTTTAGCCACCATTAAAATCACAGTCAAACAGAAGTCACAAATTCATCACCAAACTGTACAATTGGCAGTGACATTCTAATGAACATGGTACATTTTCTTCTTGATGTCAAAAACTTCGCATTGCAACTCTGCTTCCGACAGACCCTTGTCAAGGTGTACGATGTGCAGCTTACGGTCGTTGCCATGATGGTCGTTGCTCGTGCGATCCCGGATACGAAGGTGACGGATACAATGAATGCCGACCAGCTGTTGGTTAGTTGGACAATTTTTACACCTCACCACCATATGTTTTGCCCAACTCTTGGTTTGTTTATCTATTTTCTTTATTGTCTGTCTCAGTTTTTGGTAAAATTGTCGATCGCGGTGGAAAGTATAGTGAGATATGCCATGGGTTTTTGATAATGCATTATTAGAAACATATTTCACTTTGTAACTTTAATGGGCATGGACATTTTGCCAAATAAATATCCTACAAACGTTTGCTTGTGACCAATTTCGTGATTAATTCTGGCCTCCGGAAATTAGGAACTTTTTCAATTTATAAACTTCCAAACAGTTGTTGGATTCAAATAACAGTTAGTGGTCGTAGATTCTGTATTGCAGTAAACCTTCTAGTTTAAATATCGGTCGTATTTTAGCAAACTCAATATCTATGATAGTTTTTCGCTTGTGAAACCCCCTTGTTAAAGACGTACCTAATAGACCAACTGCCAGTTGTAACCAAGGTCCTACTCGTCCTGTTCTTCTGAACATTAAAACCATATGATCTATTAGTTGACGAGGGTCTCCTCATCGTTCGTATTCCGTACACTATTCCGGTGAATTACAGTGGGAATGTGGACAAAATGCTTATCCACACTTTCTTCTGTGTGACCAACTTGGTGCCAAAAAAAACTGGACTTTGTGCCATTCTTGTTGGAAATCACTTATGATGCCGATTTATCACTTGGAATCCTGAACGCATTCTCGCTACACATATTATCCCATCAAATTCTCTTTGGTTCGTTGGCATTCACCAGCTGGTTTGCACTTGAATTCGGACAGTGAGGTCCCGTTAACTATAATGATTTGTCGCTCCAAATGGACGTGAAATCCCCATCGAAGCAAGGAAGAAACATTTTTACAATTCTCTCTCAAATAACATAATGGAGTAGTCTCTGCAACGAATGCTTCATTTCCCCTTGTCCTCCGGAATGCCAACATTTCTGGATGGAGGACAGCAACGCGTTTTCGATATCGTAGCAGCTTTCCTGTATTGAACCCAAATAAAAAATGATCTTACTTCCCATTTTAAATAGGTTTTATCGGAAAATAATGCTTTGTGATGACCATTGTACCTTCCGCCTTGTTAAACCTGTTATATGTGTATAGAGTGTCTCTTTAGATTCCCAACATTCACGATTGTCTTGGGTTTGATATCTACCAGTTTCTTGGTCTTGCTAATAGACAGCTGTTCCCAAAATGATCAATCTGCACCCAGCTTGGGACACCTGAACGGGCCCACGCAATATTTCATTTGGGTAATGAAAAGAACATACGGAAGGTTAACGATTAAATTTTAGCTGTTCATTCTCTGGCTATTATCAGTCCCGCGGTAGCACAGTAACAGTGATCTCCAGGTTGGTAAATGAGTTCTGTGGTAATAGTGTCAAGTAGACTGGTGTCATGATCTGGTAAAGGAAGAGTGCAAACCAGAGCAAGTCATTAGGTCAGGGACATCTTGCATAAAATCACCACATTTTACGACCGGTAATGTTCTCGATTGTAATATAATATTATTTGGTAGATTTGACACTTTGGATAGATCCCAATGTGAAAAGTCATTAGCCCAGGCGTCCTGGGAATGTACTCGTGTTTGCCACCCAACATCACCCACGAGACATTCGGCGGGCTCTGATAGCCAAGCAGTTAGGCCATACAGAATACTAATGCGTGGTTGACGTCCATGCGTGGACTGTAGATCTGCCGTGGTAAACAACCTGTTACAAATGCACCGGTGCAAATACTGTGTTGTTGCTTAAAAATTAGTCGAAAAAAAAGAAAAGATGAATAGATGTGCCTGAAAAACGGACAATCTCAGTTTGTTATATAAGGCCTGTAACTCCGTGGGCCAAATGCGCATGGAAAAAGCACTGTTGTCAATAATCTGAATCGACTAATTCTAATTTGTCTCTCAGCCGGCTTTTTCCATATCCTGTTATTGTTGATTTGAACCTGGTGATTATCACCTGGGAAATTCAGACGTTATTATTGTTGCTGAAGCAATGCGATGAACCAACCAAGAGATAAACAACAGAAAACCCTGAAACCGACATGATTCTATGTTGCGGCCGAAGTATTTAATAACTTCTTGGATGCTCAATTGGTAAACAATGAGCAACTGAACGGCCAATCCACTTATTATTAACTAATTCTATTCAAATAAAAATCGAAGGAATACGATAATTTTTATGTAACATTATTTCTAGTTTTCCACCAAAGTTCCACTTTCATGTGTTTTGTCGATGCGCGAACCTTTGAGCTATTCGCCGTCGATGATTGCTCAATCGTCCAACTCCCATTAGGTACATAATGGCCAGCAGTTATGGATGTTATACTTAAATTAAGCCATAAGTCAGCCATTCAAGCAACATTAAAACGGGGAAGTTGGAGATGTGCCGATGTTTTTTGATCGTCCAAAGCAAAGAAACAATGTGATTGGCTGAACTGTATGATAAAGTGTGCACGGCTGGTCGATTATCGGGCAGATGAGAAATGTAATTAGTTTATCAGTCGCAGATAAATATAGAAGTGACGTGCCTTGAAACAGTTGGATCATGGACAGGTGCGTCATGACTGCACCACTGTGTAGAATATGTGAGCCTGTGGTGGCTTAATGTTAAAAAACGCTTGTCCTTGAGTTGACTGAGTGTTGACCAATACATTGTGGATGACGCATTTTCACAATGAAAGTTGAACAAACGAAATTTCTCGACTGGAATTTTACTACAACTACTGTGACGATTTTCCATGCTGCGCGAACTTCCAAATCATCATGGGAACATTGCATAGCTGTTTTTTCTTGTTTGGAATCATCAGCAATGCACAACCATCGCTGCTATACATTAACAAAAACCGAATACAGACGGCTGCATTATAACATTCTAACTATGAGATTAGAGAAGTGTTTTCAACGGTTCGTCAAACATCAGGACCATGTGACATGGTGCTTATGTATTTTATTGAATTTTGCTGTTTACAGACTTTTGCGCACCATGTGAACTAATCCCAGGTGGGGACGACTACTCGTTTATGTTTTTCAATGGTGAGGTGGATGGAGGTGCTGTGATGAATAATTGTGTAATCACATTGAACCGCCGACTGGTGAAACCCATAAATTACCAAAGTTCTGTAAGGTTGTATGCAATTTCCTCGCTTCTTACTAATAAATCCTATTCATTTGTGAGTCATTCATAAGGTGCTTGAGAATTTTTGACTTGCGAAATCCATCGGCGAATACGGATAGTTATATCATGAAATGTTTGTTTGATAAACTGTTGAAAACTAGTCTGGTCAGATTGGATTTATGCTTCACAGTTGTTATCACAGGAAATAGCCCATCCTTTGACTGGCTGCACTGCATTTCCACTCGGGCTGCCATCGCCCCATCGATTTAAAAGATTCGTTTTTCATTATGAGCATTGTTTGTCGCTACTCACGAATGGATTAACCCATACTCGAACACTCCCGAAGTTTCTCCTCGCTTGGACTTAACTACGCATGCGCATCACGGATTTCCCCGTTAGGCTGGAAAAACATTCGTGCCGGTTGACAGGCTGCTCTTAAATGCACCCAGCTAGTCACAATGCCTATTCCATCTCTACTGAGTACCAAAATACGCTCTCTGTTCACAAAACTACCGGATCTATCTCTGAATCTTTGCTCTCGGATGATTGTTCATACTTATGTGATTTGCATCCAGGGGTCATGGCTAAACTCGCATTGCGGATGCCCTAATATCTATCCAAGGCTTTGATGTATACCGATTGGACAGGGCTAAGAAAATCGGAGGTGATGTGGCCACGTGCATCAACTCCTGGTCAAGCGAGTCTGAACCAATATATTCATATACATTTCTTGGTATTGATTGCCTGGCTATTCAATGTCACCCTAAGTTTTCTCGGCGTAGGAGCACAAAAATAGCAAACCGTTAAGTAGGCCCTTTTTGCACACAAGCCGATATTTCATTTTTTTTCATTATTTTCTGCCTTTCCCGGTCCCGTTGCTGGATGATAACCTAACACAATCGTAGGTGATTTTAATCAGGGCTCGACACTTTAACTCACTGTTTGATTTGACTGATCTATTAATCTCCCAAACCAGAGGTAACTCCACCCTAGATAAAATTATTACCAACCATCCCGAGTTATTCTGCCTTAAACTACGTGCTCCAGTCCAAACCAGTGAACATCGTTAATTTTGAAACCCAAAGTTTATTCCCGAACAGCTTTCCAATCTTTAAGGGTGTCTAATCAAATCGAAATACGACTACGTAATTCTTTCTGGATATGTTCTTTTTCTCATTGGTCCCTTTTTATGCAAATTCGTGGTTTTGTTTTGAATTCCTAATAGCAATATCAACATTTTTATGGATACTCAATCTAATATTCGTTGTCTTGTAGAATTATTTTCTCTGCAACGTCCCTATTGCTTCACCCAGATTGAAGACCTTTAGGAGATGGAAATAACACTTTTATAAATTACGAGATTCCCAGAATGTCAGATTACTTTCATCATTAATATCAAAGGAAGTAAAACGCATGTAAGCCATTCCCTGACCATCTGCAAAAGCAAACGCCTTTGGCAAGGAATTCGGCTTTTGTGTGGAAAGAAAATGAAACCATTAAGCCGCACTACAGATGCAGAAAGTACCAACTGAGCGTTTGTTTAACTATGAAATGATTCTGCAGTTTCACGGTTACCGGATGAGTGTGCTGTTGCAATACCCTTTTCTAAAGAAGATCTGTTCAAGCTCCTTCCCCCGATCAAAATATCCACAGGCAAAGGTCCTGATGGTATGTCTTCCCTTCTCTTAAAGTCCGTTGAGGCTTCACTCACTGATGCATTTACTTTCTTCCTAATATCTCCTTAGGCGAACATGCCATTCCCGAGTTTTGGACAGCGGTCACTATTGTGCCCATCCCTAGATTCAAGTATTCTAGTCAAACCGTTTCGTCCCATAGTTCTTGCATCATGCTGTCTTGAACTAACGAAACGCGCCAGTCTGGGTCGTCTAACTTCTGTTGGTAGTGTCCGATGACCCCCTTCACTTTGCCCTGGCTTTTCCGGTTTATAACACCACCAAATCCTTGGATCTATCCACCAAATCTGTCCAGTTTGCTTTCTTATATTTCTCCTCTGCTTTTGACTCTGTTCCACGGTTTTTACTTCTTTGCTGTCCTTTCTCCTTATTGGCCGGCGGTGGCCAAACGGACAAGGTCAAGGCGTTTGAAGGTCGTGCGTTCGAGTCCTCTCACTGCCTGTCACCTTCCCAATTTGGCAGCCCTCTGTTGGCTGCGGCCCCTCCTGAAAAATGATGTAGGTTTTCCTTTCACTAATAAATGCATCAGTGGTCTACAGTGCTAGTTCTCCCGGTCAATTATTCAAATATGCGGATAACATTACTCTCTGTCAGTTTGTATCTGGGACTGAAGATTCCCTGAACCTTTCCAGCAACCTGTCTCTAATTCACGATTTTTCTCTTCGGTCTGGTTTAAATATGAATTTGTCAAAATGTTTGCTTCTCGGTCTGCTTACCCGATTGACACTTCTTTCATTAAAAATGAACCACTCACAAGCGTAGATTCCGTGAAATACTTAGGAATTATTATTGACAAAAACTTAACATTGTCCTGTCACATTTCCAATCGTATAAAAGATCTTAGAAGACTATCGGTTTACATAAAAAGACTGCGGCATTTCCAAGTTAAGCAAAATGCTATTTCCCTATTTGTTTACCAATGTCTTTTTCCCAATCTTTATTGTTCCCCTGTCACTTTTGCTGGTTTATTAAAGAAAGAGTTCAGAACCCTTCGTTGTGGTTCGTCAATTATCGATGGTGTATCTTACATACCACCGAAAGAACTCTGCACCAAACTGCGTGGCATGCATCTATCCGCGTGCGAAAAATTTGCACATCATATTCTTTTGGATCCGTCCCATCCTTTACACAATGGTCCTTCTGAATGCTGTTCCTATACCAGGACGCTTCCTATCTTCCGCTCTATACCCTATCGCATAAATAACTATAAGAACTCAACTGTTCCCCTACCTAGCCCGAATTCCCACCAACCAAGAACAGGTCATAACTGATTTTCTACACAATCTCTCGTGAATTCTAAGTGTTTGTTATTCGCTATGCTTTTTTCCAACTCTGTATTCTGAGGAGTTGCCGAACGCATCCTTTTTCGACTGAAATGCGGACAACTATGTACGCAAAAGTCCAAATAATACAATGCAATACAATGCTAATGATTGTTGATTTATCCAGCAAGTGCGGGTGTCGGGATAACCCCGGGGGATATGAATCTCAAATAATATGATGTGTCGTGAACGTATCCAGCAAAATACCCAAACTTTATTAGTACATAAAGTCGTACTAAGCTATAAAATTCTGCTCAAAAACATCCTTTAAAAACACTTAATTATATTTTTAAATTTTTTCCGTATATTCAAATATTCTTCGAATGAACTATTCATAACCATATCAGATAAATGCGCCAGCATCCAATGCCAACCTTACGCACAGTGTCAAGATGGTCATTGTCGTTGTATTGACGGGTACGAGGATGATGGATATCAAAATTGTAGACCAAAAATGACCGGTGAGTTTATTTCTGGCATAGCAGTGGTTTATCGTCTTGCTGCTTGTATCGAAAACTACATCGACAGGAAGGAAATCCATCGTAGTTTTGATTACATTTAAGAAGGCACGCAATGGACGTAGCAGACTATCATATTCTTGCATAATTAATTTCTTTCAATATATAATGCTTGTACATTAGGACAAGTCTTATTCATGCCTATAGTTAATGTTCACAAATTGGAGTTTTTGCTAAGGCAGATGCGGTTCAACGAAATTCCACATCCACACAATGCGCCGGTGCACCCGGCCTATTCAATCTTAATCTTGTACACACAGTCATTGTCTACTGCAAGATTTTCAGTAGTCGAGTCCGATGTAATTAATTATGAACGTCCGTTGTTACCGAACGCTGTACGGCATCGAAAAACTATTGCAACTTTTCCAAATTAAGTGATCTTTGAAACACTCACTCAGCCGTCTACCTGTCCCATTGACGCTTTCGTGACCAAAATCATTCACCATTGTCGTGAGATCATTAGCCTAGTAAAATTTACTCAAAACGGAAATTCTTTTGCATGTAATGATACTGTGAGAACAACGCAACTGATCAGCACAGAGTCAAGAATGAAATAACTATCCAATTTCCACCAAAGCAGCACAGCTTTTGCCGGTACTATAACAGTCGTAGCCTAAATTCAGGATATATCAGTGACATCTCAGTCTGCCGGTTTAGTCAAAATGATTAAAGCTTGCTTTTGACGGCTATCTTGGTCAAATGCTTTGTTCCATTAAAAATTCTTAACTTTTCATTACGCCGTTTCCGGTGGGTACGGTTTTGAAACCAGAAGCTATTTACACACATTTCAAAGTCATATAGTGGTCACGGATTGTACAATAAGAATGTACCAGAGGCAAAAACACCTGAATGAAATTCCTAACTTATTAACCTCTCTAGATAGATGTATTGGCATCCGTTGTCATCCGTATGCAGAATGCCGCGATGGAAGATGTGCTTGTCGTTCAGGCTACATGGGCGACGGTTATTATGACTGTCGGCCCGTTGGAACAGGTAAATTGTGCACGTTGAATGTTGCAGAAGACAATTAGGCAGTAAAATGAAAGCCCCAAAGCACCCAGTGTTCCATTGCGCACATTTCCCGCATGGAATTCCCTTTTCACCGCGCACTCCGCCCTCTCCTCGCACCGTCAAACAGTAAAATAGACGTGTGCGATCTCGCAATCCCACTGCGTATTCTGCTGTTTTTTTGGAATGTCATCCACAACAAAATTAAAATTTAGTCACAAACATTTTGGTTAATAATAATTTTTACCACTTTTTCAACCTCTGTCTGGTGGCTTTGGAGTTTCGCTAACCTTCCGCTCGTTATCGAGATTTCAGTTATGCAATTATGTTGTCTCTGCAAGTTGTGTGCTTTTCAATTAGGCATGTAAAACAAGCTAGGCCGATGTTTAAACAGTGGAGAAATTCCGTTTGGTTGCATCTTCCCAAAGTAATTGTGGAAGAACAGCAAAACTCAGTAACTATAGCACAAACAGTTTTTATAAATCCTTGTTCATTGAATATAGTGCTAAAACATCAGGGTTTATTTACCACTCGGAGTTTCAACAGCTTCAAACGGATGTTTCTTGAATTCGTTTGCAGTCAGTGTTTGTGCTATGAGATTTCACCTCTCATCACGAGAGCTTCGTTTTCCCTATTATTATATACAGGGGAAAAATCTCCCGAACTATAAAATATCATCCTTCGCGCGAAAGGTTTGATTCCTCCTGATTTCTTGACAAGCATCATTTAGGACCACCAAGCTAGAGTTTTAATTCAGATCCACTTCCGTGCTTTCCAGCTGTTTCTTCGATCTATGTTTAGGAGTTTGCCGTGCATACTTCACAAAACCATCCTTTTCGATACGTCCAGTTGTCGAAGATTTCTTGCACATTTGCTTAGATAAAGCGAAGAGGCGACCAGGTAGGAAGAGGAAATGATGTTTTTCGCTCGAGCCCTGCGTGGTAAGGTGGACGAAAAATAACTCGAGATTCAAAGATTTAACTGGCAAGGTCTATGGCCCATCAAACGGCCATTTGCAGTGCAGCGAAATTGTTCGCGAACTGTGTCTAACCTCCATCATCCGTCAGAAAAAGTAGGAAGGGCTTAGTCCTCTTCTCGCTGGTTTCTGTTACTCGTTGATGCATTCCTGATACGTTGACCGATGTTGAAATCAAGAAATCTTCCACACTACTGGTCGATGAAAATGTTGTTTGCATCCCTAATTAGGGCTTGACCCAAGACAAACCTGTAGTTGTTTTGTGGTAATTTTTTCGAGCGGTGACAGTGAGAGAGGAGGCTTTGTTCACCTCAGCCCCGTGAAAATCAGCTTGTCCAGTGGAACTTAAAATATCCAAAGGCACTCTAGCGTACCAAAAATGTCTCTTCATTTAGGCTCTTATTCGTAAGTTCGCACATCATTCAAAGCACCTACTTTCGCTTGTGGCGGCGCCTCCATATCATTGAATCATTCGGTGATATGTGGCAATATTTTTGAAATATTAGTAGTACTGACGCAAAACAATTTAATAGGGTAAAGTTAACAATAATGAGTTCCAAAATAACTGCAACTTTGATCAGGGTTTTTTAGATTACTCGCATGAGGAATTGCCTGCCACACCACGGAAAGGCACAAGGTGAACCCATTTACTTTCTCCAGAATTTATTCATCTTCACTGGTTAACCTTTCAGAAGCGATGGTATATCCTTCATTAGGTTACATTAATATGCTGCCATTATCAAGAAAAAAGCAAAGCAGAGCAGTTTTGTTTGTTTTTATGTTTACTATGCCTAGCTGTTTTGCTCCGATAATTGCCACAAAATCTGGTATGTGTTGGCAACTGAAGAACTTTCCACAGATTAACGTCTTCCTAATGCCCTAAAGAAACTTATTTTCTGGAGATGGTTCAAGGGAAATTGTCGGTTTGCAGTCACATCAGTTCACAACTCTAAGAATACGTCTGTGTGTATGTGTAATTGATCAATTTGTCACGTTGTGTTGTTCTCAATATATATATATATATACATGTATATTTATATATATGAACAGTTCATGTCATTAGACTAAGAAGCAGACCTCGATTACAGATGTCATACAAACGTTTTTGAAAGAGATGAAGTGTTTTGTTTTGACTTTTCGAAATATACATTTTTCTCAGATTCATGTTTCAATGTGACATGCCAAAAAAATTCATTCTGCGAAAATGGCCGTTGTCAGTGCACTCAGGGTTATACGTATAATCCTACTTACGGATACTGTTTGCCTGTTATTGTGGGTAAGCATAGACGATGCGTGTAGCTGTTTGCTGACCATCCGCGTGCCCATATAATTGCATGAAACGAATTCCCAATGGACCAAATTGTCAGGGCTTGTGTTTTTCCTGCGAGTGCACGAGATAGTACAACTACTCTTTGTCCGTGCTCATCCACGGCGAGCACTGTGTGCAGCAACTAGGTGCATGATTTTGTGTGCATTTGCAATTTAGCTTGATTTATTCATCCTTAAATCGAGGGAAATGAGTGCTATTGGACTAGCAAAAAATATACTTGTTAGTTCGACGACACCCAACCGGCCAGATATCGAGTATTCTTTAGTAAATTCTATTCAAGTCGTGTTAACAGCACACTAGTAATGCTTAATGATTCAGAATTGACATTTTGGGTTATTTTGCTTTGTGGCACGCAAAATTTTTGTTTCTTTTTTGAATACGCGGATAATTTATCTTGTATGAATCTATCTTCGCTCTGTGCAATCTGTCTTACTGTCTTCATGGACGCAATGCAAGCTGCACTATTTTTAGCGTCAAAGCCAAGTGTCATCTTTTGAACCCGGCCCTCAGTGGCATGCTGAGGAAAGTAGCACTGAAGCGAACGCGATTCCGGCTGCTGTCTTTGCTAATGAAAACCGCAACGTGTAACAGATAGTAGCAGGTGAATGCAACCGAATTTTGCACAGAACACTAGGTCTTGTGCATTTTCCGAACTGAAACTGAAAATTTTCTTCTGTTATCTGAATATCTCGAATGACTGAATGCATGATCCCGGCAAAGCGTCTAACTTTTAGTAGATTTATTCCGGTTTATTTTCCTTCTCATTTTCGCGAACCATTCGCCTGTCTCTATCTAGATCCATGTCTGTACAAGACCTGCTTCAAGAACTCCTTCTGCAAAAACGATCAGTGCCACTGTCTTCCTGGATTTTATTATGACTCACATGCCTCTTATTGTAAATTACCGTATATGGGTAAGCATTCAGACGAGTTCCTAAACACCGAAATAGATTGGAAATCACTGAAGCATCTACTGGGGATATGTTGGTAGTTTGCCCAGAAACATGAATAACCAACTAGTCCATTGTGCCATACACTAACTGCCTGGTAATATTAGAGTTGATGAATTAGTAGTGCACGATAAGAATAACAAAAATCTGTTGCATGCTTAGTTAGTTTAAAACCGTGATCACAATAGTTAGGGATGACAAACGCAGAAACTAACTGATTAAAGGGTTGAGTAAACTTCCGTCTATCTATGGTTACTCTGGCCAGTGACCACGATTTTACGAATCACTAAACAAAACTGATTTAGATACGAAGACTCCTGGACCAGAATTTCCAAAAGAGGACGTTTTTCATTTGCATTACTTGAAAAATAGTTTATCTCACTGCATGCCTGGAAGGACACTTCAGTGGTCACAGATGCCCTTGTCTGTGGGACAGATTCGTCACAATGATAAGCAGTAATCTGCAATATTAGAGATACCTAATGACGCAGAGATGTGTTCCAGCCAAGCGTATTCCAGCGATCTTATCTGATTTCGAGACGGTTAAAGCGCTTGAGATAATTCGACTGTAAGTTTGTTTTTTCACACAATTTTCTGAATAAGCCCGACTTCCTGGACAATAAATGTTTGTTTGCGGTGTATCATTTTCCGCGAAAGCTTGCTATCCCTCATCAATAGTTTTGTTCTTTTTTTTTAAATCCCCCAGTTTGTTCAGTTCACATCAACTGTAATAGTGTCGTAGTTCTGGTAGATATTTTTAGCGTAAACTCTTTTCTAAACATATATATTGGCTCTAACTTTTGAAGCAGCCTTGAGACAAAAGAAGTCAGAACTCACGAAGAACCGGTATGTTATTCACATGCAATTGTATTCACTTATTACAGTTTAAGTATATGAAATCAGAACAGTCGAAAAGTGGAGGGGGGTAAGCTTTTCTTTTTTGGTCTGATAGCCTTGGTAATGGGGAAAGCATATAATAAGCAAACGAGCAAACAAAGACGGCAAGTATTGTCTGTCTGTCTGCCTGTCTGCCTACCCGCCTGTCTGCCTGCCTGTCTGTCTGTCTATCTAGCTATCTATCTATCTGTCTATCTATCTATCTATATCTGTCTGTCTGTCTGTCTGTCCGTGTGTCTATCTGCCTGTCTATCTATCTCTGCCCATTCAGCTGTCTATCTGTCTATCTATTCGTCTGTTTTGTTTGCTTATCGTTCAGTCTGCTTGTCGGTCGCTCCTTCTGCGCTCCATCTAGGTGTCTGTGTCTGTCCATCCTCCCTATTCTTTCTATTTGGTCGAACAGATTAAGCGTTAATCAGGAAAACGTTGTTCTGAAGCCGTCAATATTATCTCATTTGGTTTCAAAAAATCTTAGAGTTCAATGACTTTTACGTTCTTTCTTATCGATAGCGATATCAGTCAATTTAAGGGACTTGCAAGACCGCATATGGCATCAATGTCATATGCGTAATATTTTCCTATTTCACTTGCTGTTCTTGTCTACGCAATACAATGCATTTATCTTCCAATCGCAAAGTTGATATGCTTTAATGCACCATTGGAGTCCATTCGTTATACTCTGCCCGGTCGTGAAACTAGCCTCTGTCTTCGCCTGGTTTATCTCGCTTGCAAGGTCTTCATGCCTGATCCATTAATACATTAATCGCAACATACCCAAAAGTCTAATCAACCATCTTAAGAAATCAATATAAAAAATACAGCCCGGCGTGCACGCCAAGCCTATTTCGGATAACTGTTCACTCGTTCAGTTGATGAGAAACCTTAGTGATTTATTTGTAGGGTACACCTTGTATAACTCGCAAATCAAATGCTATAGGGTAACTCTACTACCGGGACAGTCGAGAAAAGTAAGCTGCTGCTGCACGTTGCTTTAAATCTGTTCAGCATTGCTGATATTTTATTGGTCGCTGACAGTGAACTTTGTCTCCTTGAGAGCCTTCCTAACCCCTTGGAATTGTCACGTGTGCTCAAGCCTATTTTCCTCTTTTCAAAAAATTTGTTCTATTGTTAATGATGCTTCTAGATACTTGTATCGATAGCCAATGTCCCCCAAATGCTCATTGTGTGGACAATCGATGCCAGTGCAGAGAAGGTTATCAGGATGACGGCTATGGTTGCAGAGAAAGTCTCGGTGAGTTTTCATACTTGCAGCTGAATGAACTGAAACTAACAGTCATAAAATATCTATTCTGCACACAAACGTAATTTCTACATTCCACCCAAAATGTGAACTAGAGAGCTCCCAAATCTAGAGTGATATGGTACGAAGCCTGAAGTTGTCATTATTCAAGTTATTTTTCTAGTCGGGTAGTAACCAGTATATGTTCAAATATAATTGAAGTAAATTGTCTTTAAATTCAGATCTATTGGCACTTGTCAAAATCTAATGGTATTTGAAAGTCAGGGTAACACCCAGGTGTAGCCCATCTCGATGAATAGTCTTTCCCTTTGGACAGCCGAAAAATACGGAAGTGCAATATTTTCACTTAAAGGTGACACTTATTTGTCGCGGCGTTTGTCGCACGTGATCTTTTAACATATTTCACTGTATTGCACCAAATGGGTGTTGCGACCCAAATATTACAGTGATATGATGGTCTGTTAGACTTTGGTTGTAAATCTCACGTTTTTATTCTGCTTGAACAGTAAATTATATTTCTCATTGAACTGCATTTTTTCTGAGGTTTTCTACATAACAAAAGTAAATAATACACATCTACGAACAGGAGACCTTCCAGTGATTTATGATTGTTTCAGTGTAACACGATAGAAGTACAGTTAACTATCGCTGTTGATTGCAAAGTTTAAGCACATTCTAGTAGAGGGACCCTGATCAAATGTTTGCTTTATGGCTGAATGATGCCACGCGTTTCGCGACATGTCACATCACGCCACTCCGTCGCAAAAATTGCTTAGAGCATATAGTTTGGGTCGTGGATATCAATACCAGTAAATAGGACATGTCATTGTTGTGAACAAGTGTCTTCAGGCCTGATACAATGGACAAAAGATTTAGTCCAGGTAGTCGTGCTTTTGGTTAAAGTTACACGTGACTGCGTTGGGGTGGTTTGCATACTACTGAGATAAAGTTACGTGAATTGTCTATTTTTTGATCGTTTTAATGACCGAAATCCAAAGATTATGTTTGAAAAACTGATTTAAAAATCTATATATATCTACTCACTAAAATTTGTACGTTGCGTATTCCAACGCTCTTTCCGAAAACACGTTAGCTCCGAGCCAGTGTGACAAATGTAAAGGCGTTCCATTCAACGAATTAGCTCAATGTATCCACGGGAGATGCCTCTGCGCCCCAGGCTTCGTCAAGAAAGAACCGGGACTGTGCGTGGAATGTGTCCAGGAAGACTGTCATCCGAATGCGCAATGTCTTCCAAATCCCCAGTACAACAAAGCTTATTCTTGTCAGTGCAAACGGGGTTTTACCGGGGATGGGATTCGTGAATGTCAAACTTCGGAGCCAAGCGAGCCGGATTTGGATCAGCCGTGTACAGGTCCTGAGGGATGCCCAGTGAGAAATGCTGAGTGTAATCGAGCTACCGGTAAATGTGAATGTCGCGCCGGCTACGACGGAGACGGAAAATATATGTGCCAGTGGAACTGCCGTTTATGCTTGCTGGATGCTGACTGTGACCAACAAAATGAAAGATGCAACTGCAAACCTGGATTTTACGGTGATGGCCAGACGTATTGTGAACGAATTCCAACCACTCCAGGTAATCTACAGTTGGGCTGATGAGACAGTCATGTTTAAAGTATGTCTAGTCATTTACATGGAATCTTAGTGCTCTGAAAGGGGGTTTATTTATGGCTTCTACGAAGACCATCAATTCGATGTTTCTAACCACTGCCTTTGAAATCATTATTGGCTCTCATATGGAGAAGGACTGACAGTAAATGACTCCTCAGTTTTGCACTGGTTTTATTAAATCAAGAACGAATACTCTCACAATGCGTAACTTTAGGTATCTCACCTTGGTTCACTTTAGTCCGGCTTGCAAATAGCACTCAGCAATGGATGAAGCTCCTAATATATTCAGCATGTTTTAACTTTTCAGCTTTTTGATTAAAAAGGTTTGATAGCGTAGATTTAATTTCAGATAACTCTTCAATTTAGTCTATAAAATGACTTTGACCGTTATAATATGACCTTAATCATTCGATCGCTTGCCAGCCACTACCTTTATGGTTTTCGGTCTCATTAATAGGCCCTCAAGTTTTTCCAATATATCATTAATATTATTACCAATTATGCAAAACTCATTCCTCCTACTAGCACCGATCCAAGTTCACATCACTGGTCAGGGTGATATCTACCGGATAGCTGATTTATCCCGTCCGCTCGAATTACGTTGCTACGTGACCACGGGGGATGAAACTGTCACGGGGCAATGGATTCAGCCGAACAACTCTCAACACGCGGAGATCGGCATTACTCGATTAAGCAATGGCACAGAATTACTGCTGCGTATTTCTCGACCAGCACTGACAGACGTGGGGCGATATTACTGTCGAGCTGGACAAGCTGAGGCTTACATTGATGTGGCTATTGAAGAAACCGCTCGTAAGTATTTAATGCGAATAGTCGTTATGTGTTTAGAGAATCGATTATATGGTAGGTATTAGTAGTAGGCGAATGTTTTCACAAAATAATTCACCTTTGATATGAACGCTTACCTCGTCATTAAGGAACTATGCAAGCATTGTACAGGAATGGTCGGAAGTGCATATCCACCGCGCCCAAACTGGGACGCGAAACCGAGACAGCTAGGTGTAACATCATGTGGTAAAGCTCAACAAACCGTTGAGAACCCGCCCGGTAGCGTAATGGCTAGGGCGTTCTACTCAAATTCATTTGTCCCGGGCTTGCCTCTCAGTTCGAAGACGGTGGATATGCAATTCTGACTACCCTTAGCAGGGATGAAATAGTTGTACAGTGCTTCCATGGTTTCTTGTTGTCGATTTAAGCGTTGATATCACCGATGGATTATTTCATGAATCTGTTCTTTTTTGCACAATGTAACTTGATACATGTTACGACGTTTTTTCCAGTACCGTACGACATATTTCTCACCAGTGATGACGGCATTCTCAAGGTTCGCTCAAGTGGAATAAATTCAAGTATGGCAACTTTATGGAATATCGGTAAGTAGCCTCGGACAAATTGTCATCTGGAACGGGCACATCAGATGTGACACATCGGTGCTTCATTATTTTGTCTTAGCCGGAACTGACCATGCCATGATTACGAATGCAATATTCCATGTATTCCTAAACGAAAACTGTAAGGAATTGTGGCATTTTGATAATCACTCATGAGTTTAAATCAACTCTCCAGGTTTTTCTATCTTGTGTAGTTGTTCACTGTTGAATAGAAGCTCACCTGTTCATTTCTTTTAACTTTCACTGTTTTATGAAAATGATAAATAGCCGACAACAAACTAAGACGAGCTTTCCTAATTCGCAGATTAAGGCAATATGTTTAATAATCAGAGACTCAATGGCCGAGGCTAGGATTGAATATCTGTTACATTATTAGTGGCGAAGCACAATGACTATAGAACAACTAAAACCTACCGAATAGAAAAGTTGAGTTCAATTCACTTAACTCTTGACATTTTCAGGTTGCTTGGAGCTAATGACTATAAAGTTGATTGGTTTATAACGTGACGTCCATAGACAGAAAAATCGACATTCTTTTCCTTAATGGAGGTAACCGAGAACAAAGGTCGTGGGCCAGTGTACTGCTAGTTCTGGATAATTCATTCTAATCAAAACCAGTTTTCCTTCTGCATAATGCAGTCCCCCGTCGAATGAGCGGGAATCGTAAGACATTTTAAGAAAGCGAAATAAGCTCAAGGTACGAATGTTTATGAACGGCGCCTAAGAAGCCAGAGACCGCATAAAAAACTGAGGATCCGAGAGGTTTACTCAGGGTTCTCATTTAAATTCATATCGGTTAAGCAACCCTGACGAATAATCCATCACACCATACGTGCTCCGTCGGCAATTTATCCTCGCACCTAACACGAATTCCGATCAGGAGAGCGCGCTATTATTTCTCGACTAATTGAGTGTCTCTATATAGAACTTACGCCCCCAGTAAGAAGCTAAGTGGGGTTGCTAGACGAAAAGTAGAAATCCATATTCCGGATTGATGAATCAGCATTCCTGTTATTCAGGCATAATAGGTTTGCTTCGAAAAATTTACGAAACTAATGTGAGTAACAAGATTACAGCGTCCGAGGAGCCATAGAACTCGGATGTTGGGTGAGCTTATCTTTTGAGAAAACGTAGCCAATTGTCAGTCATATCCACATGTTCTGACTTGGCACAACATTAAACTGTGCAACTACGAACCCTGTAACACCACAAGGTATACAAATCATAGCGCATTTTTAGATGCGGCTAGTTGGTTTTATTAAGGGAACTGACTTCCCTGTCTCAAAGTTTGAACAGACTGGCGGTAGTCAAGCGGACATGAAAGTCGCGGGTTTGAATCCTCATATTGCCGGCCAACTTCCGTACTTGCCAGTCCTTTGATGGCTGCGACCCCCTACCTAATGAAAGAAGTAAAAGATAAAAGACAGAAGACTTCTTACATCCCAGATTAAGTCAACAATTGTAATTAACTTTAGAAATGGTTCCCAATAAGGTTCCAATAGTCGGGGAATTAGTCCGATTTCAGTCCCCTCGAAAGGTTTAGCATCGACGGATTTCCTCTGTTTCACGAGCTCGTGTTGTGAAGACCGAGTAGGATTCCGTTCCAGTTGCGGCTGCACGGATAAGATGTCACCCATTCGCTTACTGATTGAATGTTATAACAGTTAACAAAGGCCAACCACTATCGTATTCATGAAAATTATGGCTTCCATTGATTCCATGAATAGAGGTTCACACCAGGAACTTGTTTATCAAGGACTGGCTTATTAAAGGATTACGTTCTTAGTATACAAGCTATGTACCATCCGACACTGGCCAACGGAAAGTTGTATGGGAAACCTCCCTTATTCGTTTTCTCATGTGGTGTTTAACAAGGATGATATACTTTCCCATTCCTTTTAAATTTTGTTACGGCGATCGGTTCCGAAGAGCCTTCGATGGTAGTTCAAACGGCGATGTGAAGCTCATTTCAGGTGCAGCGTTGTTTACTTGATTTTTGCTGATGGCATCAGTTTGTTGTAAGATGGCTGCCATTTCGTCCCATAGTCTAATTCACGGCGTATTGGATGTCTTTTGCTTCATCCAGCTGCGAATGCTTCTTCCACTTTTGCCAGGGAGATGCTCATACGCTAACTTTGGGGCACGTTTGGAAACCTCCGACTGGTACGCGCACTGGAGATACAATCTCGTTGCGCATCTTTAGGCGGTCTATGGATTCCGTTATTCATAGTCACCTGGAACGTTGCGGCCACATCCGACTTCCTCCTACACGTATGGTCTAAACAACGTTGCAGTTTGCAAGGTGCTGCGTTGCGAGTATGAAACGTAGTCCGTTCGAAATAATGCGTATGCTGGACCCGTTCGACTACCGATATCTAAAGTTACTGTAATGGCACTATTACGTCAACAAAGTCGAAGTACAAGAAAGAATGTTTGCACCCGGCTACGCATTGTTCATGGGGCTTGGTTCTCTTCGTCATCTACGGTGGTTAGATCATGTTTGCCTCACGGCGCTCTATGCGTGCTTGTTAGTCAGAATCGGAAATGGTGACATGGTTTACAACCGACGACCTGTCGAGGGTGATTGAAATCACTGACTTCAAATTTAGTTGCAATAAAGCCCATAGCGTGCGAGGTTGGATCACTAGTGACACTCGATTGAAGGCGGACAGATATGAATCGAAACTGAAGTCATTGGTGTTAGCATTGTTTCAAGTGCCATAGACTCTCCCAGTCGTCCCCCCTTCTCATACTAAACACCAAAAAATGGTAAACAGCAGATAGTCGTGCGTCGCAAGTCTTGCAAAATGTCTTCAGTTTTTGCAAGCCTTTCCTTTTTGGTGTTATGTTTTTTTCAACTATTTCACTGATGAATAGACGACCGAAGTACACCAAACCGTTCTTTTAGTAACAAAATATTTTGATTCATTAAGACACACCGTCAGTGGACAACATTTTGATTACTTCGTCGGTTCTTTTTCGTAAATAATGCACAGCAGACAGAGAGGAGAGCATAAACTCCTCCTTCGGGCACAATGTCCCCAACCCAGGATTCCGAATAGCTGGCCTATTCCGCCAGTGTCTGCGAGATTTCGGTCAACCCAGCTGAATCTAGCAAGCCATGGCACATATTCGAAAGTTTTCGGTGTGTGCCCTGTTATTAACTCTTCTTTGCGACTATGTTTATTTGTACCGCATTCGTGCGGACAGCTTACATAAGGTGAACAGTAAGGTTTCGCAGCACCGCATGATTTATTATTCAGTCAAATTTTACATGCATTTTACTGGTTGGTAACCGGCCAATTTTTTATTTTGGGACATTATATATACCGGTCAGCTCATAACTGATTCGTCAACATTATGCCCCTTTTTTAAAATAAACCTAGCTGAAAACAATAAATATGGCCGGGTTGCTATGGTTGCGGACTGCAACAGTCAGCGCATCATCTACACGTCTGACTATGGGCATTCCGTTCGTTGGGGTGATGCACACAAACAGCAGAAGAGTCTGGTCACAACCCAACTGTTCTCCTCCGATCGACACCGATTCCGCAATTTGGCCGTAGACCCACCGTCCGGAAACGTATTTGCTTGGGATGAGGCTTTCTCAAAAATTGTCGTGTTGAATCCTGCCAAGCCGCATATGCAGTACACACTGAATTCGATTGGGAGCCTCCAGCAACCACAGCCAATTCGCATGGCCGGCTTGGCTGTACATCCAGAACGCGGGTATGCTTATATTTTAGTTCAGCTCCTGTTGATTTAAACGCGCGTTCTGTACACCAGTTTTATTATGACGCTGCATGGCAAAAGTAAGGTAGTATGTTGAAATGTTTCCGTAGTAATTCAGTCTTTCTGTTAGGCAATGACTTTTAGCGAATACAGGTAAATCATGTTATAAAACATACACATTTTGATGAGAAAATAACCAATGTTCGATGTTTAACTCGTATTGAAATGAGTAAAATAACTGCTCAGAATGATAGGGAGGGGCGCCGGAAACAGATCAGAATGGATTGACATTATAGTTGTACCGTTGCCTGCAGATATCATGAAACTAAGTTATCGAAGTAGTAAGCGGTATTGGGGCCATTTAGAAACCAACTAGAAGCTTCGACAGCATAGTCCCTCTCAGATTTCCGTATTCTCTTTTGGTTAACAACTCTGGTTTGTAAGAAATATGGTTTGAATTTTAGAATATTGTTTTCCAGTTTGGCGGCCTTTAATACAGCTACCAGTCACAACAAAATCAGCCGTGCTGTGTACCCTCATATTACATTTGTCTGCTAATTTCCAGCATGTGTTTATGTGCATAGCGTGTGCGAGTCTGTGTGTGCGTATGCGTATGCGCGTGCAAAAGTAATTTGGCGCATAAAGCAGTTTTCCGCACCTTGGAGTGTGTGAGAAGGCACTTCGTGTTATCCATTCAGGGAAGGGTTAACTGTCGGCCACCACATACGGGGGAAGAGGACTGAAAGAATGAACAAATCAGTGTTACGGTGATCATTAAGTGAAATATCCGACCGCCCTTCAGCATGGCCTCATAGCTCAGCTACTAGAGCATACTGGGTACAAATACATGGTGCGAATTCGAATCCCGCCGAGGTTGAAGACCTTTCACAAGTGGATCAATTCTATATATTTCGAAGTCTACTAACCGACGTTTTTAGGAGTACAATGTTCGGTGATTGAAATCAAAGTGAAATTGTGGAAATTACCAAGGTTCTGCAAACCCGTATGCATAAATATAAATGCGGCTCTTTATAGTTCCACACTTTTGTAGACACCGAGTTGTAAATGGTATTTTTGAAATCTCTGAAAGTTTATTGTGTCACTCCACTATGAAATCATATTCATTTTTGCGAAACTACCCTGTCAGAGAAAAACATAATTAGGTCAACCCATAACAACAAGTTCATTTGTTGTAGTGTACTCATCAAACCAGTTTACCAAAAGCAATCTGTCATACTTTATCAGTGGTGCGCTGCGAGTGGTATGAAACCATTCTGTCGTCGATTCGGGATTGCTAGCACCAGTTTCACAATAAGGCATCAAATATAGTTGGATTTCTCGTTTGAGGTAGTCATCCACTTTGTCATAGTGCTAGTGACGCCTCTAATACACCTCCTCCTTCCAGTGACAAATATTGATTCACTGGACCAATTGATCGCTTACAACTGTTCACTCCTTCAAATGCAGTTTCAAAACTCACAGAGGACAGAAGGTTTTAGGGTTGAGCAGTCGGCAAAACTACAGGAATTTGACCTTTTGATCTAAATGAGTATCTGTTTGCTTAACGAAGCATTGCTCCAATGTAGACTGGATGGGTAGTAGTTAACGGACTGTTGATGCTGAAAAGGATCAGTGATATGTAATAGCACTAGACCAGTTTCTGAGAGCTTTATTATCAACATTGAACAGTCTCTTGTTCCTGGAATGTCATCGATGATTACCTGCATTTTTGTCCCACACAATCCACTTTCTCACCACTAATCCCGAAAAAACATCGATTCTTGACAGTTTCACTGAATGGTTGTCGAATTTTAAACGCACTCCAGATGATATTCACTTTCACATGGGTCAAGTAAGCCCAATTGAAAACATAAACATATAGTGAGTCGGAAGATAATATTAATTTAGGGGTTCGTTTAATCCCAATGCTCATTTGCATGCACAGCAGTAAGTTGCATCACGTGAAACAGCAATTGGATAGGCTCAAATGAAAATATTACAGGCTGACGGTATGGAATTCCTGTATTACAACTTATTGAGTGAGGCATTTTTGGCAAACAGTATACTTGAATTTAATATTATTAAAGACATTTTCTTCAGTAATACTTCTTTTTATGATTACACTAGGGGTCCACAAAATGTACCAAGTCTGCAACTACTGGGTGCTTTGTGATTCTTGTGTTTCTAGCCTACTCTACTGGGCATCATTTACCGACGGTTGGATGCCCAATGGTACCATTCAAGTCTGTGATACCACCGGTGAAAACGAGGGTCAACTTATCCAACTAAACGGAGAACCACTTGCCTTGAGCATTTCTCCGTCGACAGAGAACTCCGGTAGCTCAGCCGGCCGATTGTGCTGGATTCAACGGTCTATAACGAATGTATTTCTCTTGGCAACTGAGCTGCACTGTGCAAGACTAAGTCCGGACGGTCGACAAGTGATAACACAAGAGCGCCTGAGACAATTCAGTCCGACTGAGGAGCCTTCATGGGGTATGGTCCATCACAGAGGCACGGTGTTATGGACGGATGCCATAAGGTAAAAAGGCAGAAATGTCGCGGAGCTATGAAATATGAACTCGTTAACTACCTGGAACCGTCTAATGTTGTTGAGTGAATTTGCTTGCAGAGGTTTTTTAAAGGTTTTCTTGCTTATTTCTTGGTGACAACAAACTTCCTCCTATGTTATTCATATATATTTTTGGTGCATTTTTACGAAGCTGAAGACTCCGCTGTATAAAAAATATGCCGAAAGGTTTGCATTCTTTGGGCGAAATTCAATCACTGTCACGTGAATTATCAATTTGATTGAAAAAGGCGAAAGTTTTGGAGTAAATCGGACACTTGATCAGAGCCGAATCTCGAATTTGTCATCTGAGGCTAGGAGGTCGAATAGCAACTGATGACATCCATTTAAAATTTCCCCTTCTTATACTGCTTATTTCAGAAAATTTCATGAGAATAAATTTTTATTTCAAGGTCCTCGTTTGATGCCTGATTTTGTGGTTGGATTGATGGAGAAAACGTGTCTATGTCCCGAAATCAGGTCAGGTTTTCCTTTACCCAAACCCTTGAAAATATATAGTTAAGAGCTTCCTGCATTTGCAGTTTAATAAAGGCATCTTTCATGTAAGGACTGTGAGCCCAAATCAAATCATTTCTACAGTTAAATAAAAAAATAACGTGGCCAATACAATAAAGTTGGGAGACAAGTTCGGTTTGAGTTAATCTATTCTACCAGGTTTTATGAAAATTGATTTTCAAACACTAAAACACGATTTCCCTAACTGTACATTTTTAGAACTGTCTACTACTCTGCGAACCCGGCCAAACGCGTTCCAGTGCGTCATGTGTGCTGTTCAAACAGATTCCAGGCAATTGCTGCACTCGCACCTTGCCACCCTTGTGAGTTGATTCAGTCAGCATATTGTTTGATAGTTCTAAATTGCGTGCATGAAGTATTTCGTATGCGGCTTGAAAAACAAACGATTCCTGCAGACGGTTGTTGACTAACTCCTATCATTCACTTTCCCTTCAGTGATTTGGGAACTAAATTCTACATGGGATTGATGAGCACATTGCAATTTTTGGTTAGTTTTTGTTACTTTGCAGGCGAGTCGTGTTCCGACGTTACAAAAATTTAGCTATGCTATGCTCAGAAATCTAATACACAGAGAACGAACAGAGTTACTCAAGGTTGTTGAAAAATTTTAGAAAATGAGTAGAAGGATGAAGAAGATTTGCGTGTGCTCCCGGGCAAATTTTGTTTACGCATCCAGATACTACTTCCTGCTTCTATATATATATATATATATATATATATATATATAAGCAGGAAGTAGTATATGGATGCGTAAACAGATTCGATTCTGGCGAGAAATATATATATGTATATATAATTGATTGCGAACGTTCATCACCAGCTTAAGTGACATCGTCGGTGCAGGGCTGACGAAGTCACCTCAGCTGGTGATGAAACGTTCGCAATCGAATTGCCCATTTCAGTGGACATCTTGTTGAACCTGAGCTACGAGAAAGAACATCATTCTTAAACCTATTGTATACATATATATATATATATATATGGATCACGTAGGTACAGAAAAAATCTAGATGTCGCTGACTTCCCAAGCAGTGACCATAATATGCACCATTATTTCACGTTTTTTGTTGTTTTTCAAAGGTAACACTTGCTAAGTAAGCCTCATCACCGTGACTTTTGGGCCACAGTGTACACAAACGTAGCAATATCAAACTCACACCAGAATAGTAAAAATTTTCCTCAGAACCCCGGTTTTGAACAAACACCGAGCAACATCCTTCTTCTGTTTGATTCGTCCAAGTTTCATAACTTTGTCTAAACGTAGGTTTCGTTCATTTCCCCAGAATATTGCTTAACTCCTTCACTTAGTTTACCCCGTAGGAGCACGCGAAATTTTTCAAAGATGGAACTGTGATGCGACCTTTAAGATCCCTTCCTTATGAGCTCAGAGGTATATACCCTAAATAGTGATTTCTGACGTCTTACAATTACTCAGGACTTGTCGGAAAATAACGCATAGTTGGGTAACACCACTATGAATCTATCGCACTACCTCCCGAAACAAAATAATCGAACGGTTTAAGTTAAACTTTTCTCACCCACAGCAGAGTTACTCTGGAAGTTTGCAAGAAGCATGGGAAAAATGCAATATCCGCTTCGATGATTGGTAGGCTTTGCGAAGCGCTACTAATTTCAAATGATTAGGTATGTCTTTTGGGGCTTCCAAATGCAAACACTAGGAGTTGCATAGAACCAAACTCTCAAACACAATCGGCAAGCGGACTATGCCGCTAGAAATGCACGAACAATCCAGTATATAAATGCCACACATGTGAGATGAATTCTGGATTCAAGGGCAGGTATTGCAAGTCTACTCTGAAAATTCGTACTTTGTGGGACTTGCAACAAGTCTGCGTTGTGCGAGGTCTTTGACCTACACTGTTGATTCCAGCTGGAATAATGATTTCAGAAAATAACAATCCTTCATTAATCTTTCTCTTTTATGGAGGGAAATTCGTCGCAGAAGTGCGTACTCATGTAACACAAAATGTACTGGGAAAAAAGGAAACATCAGATAGGGACGGTCCCAGTAAAATCCGTGCCAAATGCTTCCCCTGTAGTTACCGGGCTGTGTTAGCCATGTTGTTCTGCCGATGCAATCGGCAACGTGTGTGACCTTTTGTACACGGTATTGCTGACATTACACAAAGTTGGCTCACTACGCTTACCTATGTAAAATGGATTTTCTTCGTTTTCTTGTTTGTTCTTGCAACCTACTTTTATTATGCACTGATATTGTGCGGGACCGCAGGAATCACTGTGCGAGTGCCATGTGAGGCGAAGTTCGGTTATATTCGTTTGTCCTCAAACATTCTGTAGATCTGGATAGACGTAGATATTGTACAGTCATGATACTGCTGGATAGCAAATAGTGTACAGAATGTTGAAGTACTTCTTTTCCTGCAGCAGTATAGCAGATCAAAACTGAGGCTTCCCAGTCAACTTTATTTCACAATATTGATTCAGATGTTATTGAAAATACCTCATTACAAACACTCACATGGTTTCAGTGTCGTCTGTTAGATGAGACAGTGGCAAGCACGGACATCTCGTCTTTTTGCCTTGTCCACAAATGTTGGTGGGAATAAAAGAAGGCGTTTACGAAGTTTTTATGGACCAGTTGGGCGTTCAAATCGTAAATTTTTCATCACCTGGGAAGATTTGATCATCAGGTTGTGGGCAATGGAATTCTGCTGTTTCATTTATTTTAATCCCGCATCCCAGGTTTGACCTTGATTTCCAAAGTAAGTGGACAAGTTACCCGGGAGGTAGCACTATCGCAATATTCTCATATTATTGTGCATTTAGAAGTTGGTTTTACAAAGATTGGTGTTACAAAGCTTAGTGAACAGCTGAGGTTTGAGGATCGTAAGTTTATAGCTGGCCGCTTAAGTAGTCTTAATTATTGCAATATGATCAAACGTATATCAATAGTGGTTGTTGCCGACGGCAAATGTATGATTTATTCCCCAACTGTCAACGTATTCTCTTCAAAGGCCCCTTTTTTCCGAAGCTAAGGAACGAGGTCCTCTCACTTTACTAGCTTGCTTGGGCGATTGCCTTTCGAAGTGCATGTTTCACGTGCAGATCTCAGGTCGCCCAGGTCATCCACCAAGTGAAGGTTGGGGACGTGCATAGCTCCTGGGGTCTAATAAGACCAAAATTGGAGTTTGCTGATTCCTGAGTGTAGAGATAACCGGATGATCTGGTACGTGAATGATTTAGTCCGACAGGCAATCATTCAAGCATAGAACTGTCAAACCCATACGCTGCTCTCAGGTTATTGTTGAACTTGTATTTCATTATTTCATCCCGTCTTGATCTGTTACCAAGGCTTATAACTTGAAATCAGTACATCGTTGCTACATAACGATCACTTTTCTACAAAAATAAACTAGCCATAATTGGTGTTGCCACGACTGTGGATCCTCAAAAGTGAGCGTTTCAGTTTCCTAACTAGTAAGGGATCTACTTGAGCATATTAGTGTGGTCATTTGTTGCTGGCACCAGAAAATGTTATGATACATTTTAATCTGACTTGCTTACAGTGGCATAATCAAAGTTTTGTAGGGAATAATCGTTACAGATAATTGGAAAAGAATACTGGGTTTTGCTTAAACTTTGATGGATAAACATGCAGGTACCGAGGAGCCAGGATGATTTCGTAAACAGAAAACTAAAGTATCACTGTGAATTTACCATGTTTTCGGTGTGACGAAATGTCTCTCTGTACCTCGTAGCGGAGCACTACAATGAGTATTGTTTTGGTATATATCCCTAGCAGTAGTCATCATTTTCGTAACAAAAAACTCACCAGAGTTTCATTTGACTATTTTTATTAAGCATGTTTAAATAACAAATTTCATCATGGCATCAGTATTGCATCTTCACGCTGAGGCTGACCCGGGAAATGATCTGAGCATCTTGAAAGACTTTCAGTTTAATTGAGGAACCAAACATTGCATCTCATTTGCTTGTCTGTAGCTTAACTCATTGAGCGGTTGGCTACATGATTGACTGATCAAATACGATAGGATGCAGCTTTGGGGCTTATAGAAGTTTACCACATACTTTGGAACTACTTCATGCACCATATGATATACATAGACGTAAGATATAGGTCGCTGAGCAAGTCAACTACGGTGTTTTGATCCCCAAATAAAAATGATAGTTTTGTGAAATGGACTTGTCGATTTCTTGAACCCGTATGATAGCTTCTCTGGTCGATTGTACAATGAACATGACTAATCGAGACTGCCATTAGCAAGAAACGTTTGAACTTCATGACTGGTATGATCACAAGTTTTCTTGTATGCGCACTCTCGTGTTCACCGTTCGCAGCATCCTTGATTTTGTGAAACAGAGTATGATGGTACTTCATCATATGATAGGTCATTTTACTCCAGTGCACTCTCGGGGCTTTGAGCTCCCAGGTTTTCGATCGATCGGGGATAACCGACATATGCATTATAGAAAATTTCCGGTACCACTTTTTGAAGGTATTGCAGCCCAGCCGGCAGAATGTATGCAGTAGTGAAACGTAAACGGCGTACAGGAGGAGTTGGTTCGAATCACGCCGGGGTCAGACACCTTTCTCATTTAAATTTATCGAACACTAAGTCAAATGATATTCTGAGTAATATTATTCAAACACACTTTTCTTCTTGATTTATCCCCACGTTCCTTAACCATTCATTCAGCAATGAAGAATGCATGCAGTTTTTCCAATGGACGTTGTCGATACTTCTGTCTGCCAAGTGGAAATCAACACTCACGCGTTTGCGTTTGCCCGGACAGTGAACCTGGTTGTCATCGGGAAATCTAACATCAGGCGTCCTTTTCCCGTGCGCTTATATGCTCATCCGATTTCTAATCATCTGCACCAGCGGCAACCAGTCATCTAACGATGACAGTCTCTCCGGTCACCAAATGAATAGTTTTCAATTTAGGATTTTGTGTTCCCTCTTGAATCAGTTGCGTCCAACTAAACTTTTTTGTTTTCATGTGTGTTTGTATACTTGTGATTTTGTGGCCCCTGACCTCTGCACATGCACACATGCACATCTTAACTGATAGGATGTCTTTTATTTGTTCTCCTCACTATCCACGTGTTCACGATTCTTTCAGTGATTGATTACTTTGGCAGCCCATTTTAAACAGTTAATACGAGGCTAGCTTTCACTTATGTGTAAGTGAAATATTCCTTTAACTAACAAGTCCATGTTCTTGTACTTCACTTAGCCGGAAAGTTAATAACAAAACTGTTTTGTTGGTAGCCATCCAAATTCTGTCTGTTTTCCTACTAACGTTTTTCTCTGACGTACCTACCAGACTTGAAAATTTATCAGGATTGTCCTTTTCATAATGTTTAATGGTACTTGTTTTCTCTCGTTGTTTTTTCTCTCCCCATTTACTCTAAAGTCTGCCACTCCCACTGTTCTCATTTGGGATTGTTGGTTTTTGTCTTCTTAATCTGCTTCTTGGGAGTCTTGTTATTTCTGTTTATGCTCATATTGCGTTTGTATTTTCGATCTGTTGGTGTTTTCCTTCTCTTCATCCGATTGTTGTAGCCCACGAAAAATCTGAATTGTCCACTCATCCATTCACATCCTTTTTGTGTCTATGGTTATTGCAATGCGAACATTCATAGGTGATGGTTTTTGTCTTGCTCATGTTTATTGTCAGTCAGAGCCAGGCTGCAGTTGGGGCTCAGACAAACTGTATTAACGAGATCATCCGAGCCGTCTGATTGGATTGCCCCATTGTGGCACGTGAGGGCCCGTGTGTGTTTATTCATTCGTAATTTTAACACTAGGACGGTAACGAGAAGAAATTGTGTAGTCTCGTTATTCTTAGCTTAATACGAGTTCCACGAGGTTGCACCTAATGTATTAGTCTTACTGGAAGACCACCGTTAATGTTTGATCTGAAATATCAAGATATTCGCAGTAAAAATATACTCTTTAGGGCGGTTTACCACCATAAAACAGAATTTCTTCAACGGCTTCACGGCAGTTTTACCTCAATTTTTTTAAATGAATAATCTGTTTCCAGAATATTGGTCTTCATAAATAGGTCTGACGATTAGTGTGACGGAGGGCAATTGAAATTGTATTTATCCGGGTAGAATTAAAAACAGTTCAATGATTGGGCGATGGACAAAACCAGTTCTGACGAAAGAAACATTTCGCAATTTGGTTAAAACAAATGTGAAAGAATCATTGATTTAAAGATTTTACGGGATTCTGTTGTCAAGCCTTCGTTATCTGATAAAAGCCAGCCCCTAATCATGCACGCATCCAGACAAAAACACTGGTTTTGCCTATGCTAGTTAAAATAAAACAACCCAAACGGCTCGATGCGCAGCGTCGATGAGCACGAAGTCTTATTTCAGTACGAATTTAGGTGGATTTCTTGTCTCAGAAGAATATAAAAACCAATCACAATTGCTGTATTTGACCCAAGGCAGTGAAGTCACATAGTACTATGGATATCACGCAATCTTAAGCTCTTCCCAGTGTTGCAAAGAAGAACTCAACATTTTTCTTATTAACCCAAAGAATGCAATTTTCGTTTTCCTGAGTTGAGTTTTCGAAATGCAAATTCACTGTCCAAAACTCAAGTGAACGCGGTTTTGATAATCCAACCTTAATTTTCATAAACAGTGAATGTATCATTTAAGTTCTGGGGATGAGATAGACAGGTGACATTTTCCGGTCAAAGGGTGTTGCTCATTGGCGAGAGTTGCAAATGGGGAATGATGGTCCACTGCGTCATGATCACTATCCAGAATCAAGAGGTGATTTATTGTGACAGTAATTGAACTGATTTATGATTCCTGCAAATACACTTTGTTTTTGTGGCTAATCTTGACTTCGAGGTTTGGTTCCATTACGAATACAATTCATGTTCAGCCGGTGTGTTCTGTTTTGGGATTGATTCGGGTTCATTCACTGCAAATTCGGTTATTCATTGACACTTCATAATATCACATTGGCGTCGCTCTCTAAGTTCTATTCTTGAACATTCGAGAAATTGACGAATACCTTTAGCGCTCTGAGATGTGGCATGTTACTAATGAATACCCTCTAGGCTAAGTACGTGGCATTTGTTCTGTCACTTGTGGGGAAGGAAGCATTCAACAAAAGTCTTGCTTATCCGAAAACTCAGATGTCCCTGAAATAAATAGATATATAATCTGTGCTTGGCACAGGTTCATCCAGTAAACTTTGAAGCAGTTGAAATAATCTACTTTCATACATCGACATGGTGACCACGTGAAGATATTCATGGTTTCATAATGCAACTACAAACCTAAGCAGCAAAATGTAATTTTGGTGTCCAATTGGAAATGCAATTAAGGGGTCGTCTTAGCTGGTATCAGTCATTCCGAGCTACATCAGAAGCTTCCGTTACTAAAGAAACCTACATTCTAGTCTGCTCGCTTTATGTATGAAAAGCTCCAGGATGTGAAAGCTGCAGCAAATGAAAGTCTCAATAATTTATGCAATAATACTGGACGACTTTGCAGGCGGTCGGTCGCGAAATTTCAGTATGAGTAACATTAATCGAAAGTGTATAGGGCGGGTTTCGGCGATCTTCCGAATTCCGACTCCAAATAAAAATCGGCCCGGAATTTGTACTTTTTTTAGTAGTTTGGGCTCCCGGTACAAATCCCGGCAATAGAAATCTACTTATTATAGTTGCGGTAAGCTTCGGCATATCCCGTCAGAGTGCTAATCTACTAGGCCTCGCAAACTAGTGCACTCAAATAATACCCAGCCTGATGATGTTTGACTTGAATTCGAGTCTTTCTCATTAGCTGTTTACTGTTTTGAATCAGGACACTTTTATGGGAATCCTGCATCTATTAAAGAGACGATATGCGTACTTCATTATTAATACTGGTAGCTTTAAGTCCACTATTGAAATGCGCCACTTGGTCAGCTTTTATCTTACATACAGCATCCATTCTAGCTCACTCAACATACACGGTATCTCAGGCCATTCCATTCCGTTTGTAGGCATAGCCATTACTCCCATTTTTGATTCTTGCAACGGCGTACTTGAGTGTGACTTCGTTTTTACAGACTCAGCTTTTAATTTGGGACTCACAACCACGAAGGTGCTTCACATTAAGTTGTCGTTCCTTGCTAATTCTAACGGTGAATGCTGTTTGAAGAAAATTTGTAATTGTTCTCAAGCTACTGGCGGCATCACAGTACCTCCGCTGTTTATGAAGAGACCCGTGACCCGATGTTTCTCAAACGCTCTGTAGAAGACTTTCGAAATGCGACCCCAAACGAGCCTTTTGTAGCATTCCGATGCCGCGATTGACAAAGCCCTTTAGTCGACAGAATAGAGAAGACCCGAGCCAACAACTGGGTGCGAGAAATGTAATGTATATATCTTGGCGCCAACGTAGCACAGATGCGACAACACATGAGATAGTAAACCACAAAAGATGTGACTGGAGCAATCCTAAAGCGAGGACTCTCGAAAGGTGCAGTAGGAGCGAATAGGTACAGATCTTGTGTGCGCCATAACAAACGCAGTCAAAAATGTCACAAAATTGGTGCGAAGCATCAAAGCAGATTTCAAAGAAAATGATGTATGGAAATGATCAATGCCACCACAGAAGACCCCAGATAGAGAGCTGAGGAAGCTTTCGATTTTTGCTTGGACCGGTGAGTGGGGAGAGTCGTACAGTGTGAAGTCAGTTTGACGTGAACAAATGTACATGTGCCGTGTGAGGTTATGTAGACGTCCTGTAAGACGCTGACGGGCACATGGAATCTCACACAAGAGGCACGCGGTACACCTGTGATGCGGTGCTCTGGATCTGCCAAGGTTATAAAGGAGGAAGCTAACTTATCAGTTACTGTTGTTGTTGTTGCATTTAGTGCTGCAACTTCCTGTTCAACGTTCGCGGAGGATGCTGAGGGTTCACAGCCAAGTTTGCTTGTAAACTCCGTATTAGCTGATGAGTGGTGCGATTTCTCCATTTCAGTGGTCCAACATATACAAATATAAATTTTCACGTGAATATCTGTGCATATTTTTCGAAAAAATTTGAACGTAAGTCATATATATATATATATATATATATATATATATATATAGTACCTGTGTATATTCAAAATTCATTTGTATTCACGCTGGAAAAACTCCGCAGTGCACCGACCATAACTAGTCTTTAAAATGATTTTAAAATCAATTTTGCAATTATACATGCACACTTAATTCTTTTAGTAAGCTAGACTGCATTTTTTCGAGGATCCATAGGAAAGTAAGAAACTGGAATACATGGGCATTGCTAAGTCGTTGTGGCTGCCCTGTTGTCGCACATTTCGCTACTCCCAAACAGGTGATCCTATGTATACAGTGGATGAGCACATTTCGACGTTCGTATACTGTAAAAAGGAAATCGTAAATGCGTTCGTTTTGGTTATTAAGATGTCATGGGTGACAAAACCCTACACTTTAATAGGTTTATGCGGATTGCAATTATTTTTAAAACGGAATGGCTAAGGCGTTCAACTCAAAGTCGTTCGTCCCGGGTTCGCATCCCAGTTCGGGTGCGGTGTATATGCGTTGCTGATGATTCGTAATAATAATGAGACAGCTGTACACTACTTCCATGGTTTCTTTATGGCGAGTTGAGCGATAACATCACATGGTAAATTATTTCATGGAACTAATAGCAAAGATTGCTATAACCTGTTGCTCACCATAACTGAAAGCCATGATCTACTTCATAACGAACGAATCGGCAGATTCTCAAAGGAACATAAATTGTAGGTAACATCCTGGTTAAAGCTCTCATGAAAAATGTGCAATGGGTATTGCACGTGCATGATTAGAATACGATAAAGCAGAATACTTTGAGTGAGTTTTCGGTATTCTATCAATGGTGTCCGTAATTTGAAGCATGCATTACGATTTTGGTATGCATTATATGATACATGATAGAAGGTAGTTGCTAATTAACTTCGATGATGTTTACTAGAGGTACAATTGGATAGTCGTCATTAGGTAATCAAAACAGTGTAATGCAATCTTTCAACCCCTGCCTAAACCGGAGATATACAACCTCGTCCTACCATGTTTGCGTAAACAGTCTGTCAGTATGAACACGTAGGACAAGCAATTTGTGGAAGTTGCATGTGGAATAAATTAAAAAACAAGGGAACAAATGAACGTGGTTCCATTCTCGTTTTTTCGGGAGACGCGAAGGCTGGCCAGTGTGATGTTGCCTACATCTCCGCTAAGTGAGATTTGAATTTTTATGTGCAACCGTTGAATTTACCATGTGAAAGAGAATCCTATATGTTGATTAACAAAAGGGGTAAGTCAACTTTCTTCGTAACACAAGCCGATCGTCAGTTTCTAATTAAATAGCATTTTGGTGATTGCACATCTGACCGTAGTATAAAGCCTAAAATTTCCAGGTGCACGAGAAACACCTACAACCGCAGTTAAAATGCACAAATTCGTGAGAGTAAAAAAATCAGTAGTCATGAAGTCTATTGTTAGATAATTAGTCATCTATTCGCAACAGGGATTATCGACATGTCAGACCTCCATATCTCAAGTTCAAAAACGAGTTCACAGTGTATATTAATCACTCTCAACTAACAGTTCATAATAGTTTCATTAAAAGGTAATCTTATAGGTTCTTATTGCCGAACGTACTATCATGTTGTTCAGTCATTAATGCCAGAAATTAAATTTAGCTTAGGAAAGCATGTCCCTATGACAACAGCTTCTCGTTACTATGCATGCATGAAGCTGTGTTTGACCACTGATTGCAACCAATAGTCGGGTCTGTGGCTCATTTTAGTAGTCCACATCCCGTCATTCTCTCCTACTCGCTCATCCTGCCGGACTAGATATTGGAAACAAACCTCTTTTGTTCGGTTCCTGTTCGGTTCCTGTCGGTTCCTTTGATTCGATGTATTTAAATCGTTTTTTGTTCGCCAAGTGTTACTGGAGAGAAGTTTGTCACCCACGCGACAAACACTGATGCTTTCACCAAAATCATCGGTGCTGACTGCAAACTCATTAGTTGGCGAAGGTCTGCTGGACTAAACCGATTTTTACTGCTAAGTATATGCAGAAATTTTGCGCTTACGCAGATCTGGCACAGCAGCATGCGCAGTTTGTGCTAGCAGGGTGTAATGCATTTCGAATCTCTTTCCTCTAGTCCTGTCCAGTTCGGGCTAACCATCTTGCTGCGTGGTAATAATATGGCGACCCACCTGACAGGCTAAAATCCGGTCGGCTGACATTGAACTAAATTTTGCTGGCTCGTCTACTAATGTCGTAATGTCGTGATACGGCTCATGTGACCCCATTTTATTTTAGTTTGCTCTGCTCAGTTCTCCTTCCATTACATGTGAACGTTTTTTTGTTTGCACAACCCTACACCAAGATTATGCCTACCGCATGTCTCAGCTATCATTACCATTACAATTACCAAGTTATTCACAGAGTGAATGCAATTGGCATTCTGCTCGTGGCTCCTGGATTGCACACACCAGGAAAGCAAATTTCAGTTAAAAGACGGCGAAGCTGTCACAACAGGGGCAAAATATTCAGATTTTATTGAGTTTATTTAGCATACATGGAAGTTAACCTGCAGAGGATAAAGTTAATAAGAACTGACTGCTAGATGATATACTGTGAAATCTGATCCAAACGGCGGGTGAGAGTAGATGCCCCATGCTTAATGGGATGAAAGCAAGATCCCAGTCACTGTACTACGGTTTCTCTGGCCAGGAAAGCAAACAAAGCCGTCTAGAAATGCATAGACTAGAAAAATATTAGTAAATAATCAGGACAAAACATCGTTTGGGGCCGTAGAGTAAGGAAACGTCACCAGCTGCAAGAATGAAAATGATTATGCGGTCCGTAGAGTAAAACATTCAAAGCCAGCAATCCGATGTGGAACAAGGATGGGTTTTTTCCTCTTTCTATGCAGTTTGGGGTTAAAATTGTTGGTAGTTAAGGGAAGCAGAATACGGCCCAGGGGAAACTGATGGTGAACTTTGGAAATACTTAATAGTAATAGGAATAATATTATGTACAGTTCTCGATTTCCGAGAAGTATGCTCAAGTCAAGATCATACTCGTGCAAGGATGGGGAAGAGCGCGCTGTGCGACAATTCGGTAGCATTCTTATTCCGTTGTTTGTTAGTCGGATATTTTGCTTGATTATGGTTTCCGTTCGGAACCACAGTCGACTGGAATCATTGTTGTTTAAAAACCTTATTGCTTCTCAACGTGAACTGGGATCACACATTGCTGCACCTCAAAGATCTCATCCATCTAGAAGAGACACCCGTGGTGGCTGGCAGGCAGCTCTGAAATGCACCCTCCTAGCCAAGATGTCCATTCCAGTATTGTTGAATGTCAACATCTGCTCTGTTTACGAAAACGTAGGATCTGTCCCTCGCACTTCAGTCATCGATCCATGCTCACACGTGACATCTGCATAACAAAATCGTGGATGAACCCGGATATTGTTGATTCACTCGTGTCAATAGACAGTCTCAGACAGAGTTTTGAACAAGTGGCGACATATATAAACTCCTGATCCGGCAAGTCCGAAGTTATATATAGGTACTCCCTAAACGGAATTTACTGTTTCGGGACAGTATCATCCTAGGTTTTCTCGCGATACCTATATATTGTCTCTTTTGGCTCGCAACACAATATCACATCATTTTCGACTCTTTCCTAGCATTTATTGTTCCTCTTTTTGAAGGTAGTCTGCATTTTTGTGGGTGATTCCAATCATCCACTGACTGTCTTTTATTTGACTGACCTCTGCGTTTCTGCCATAAGAGGCAGCTCTATTTTAGATAGAGTTATTACCAACCAGTCTGATTCATTTTCCCCGAAAAAGACTGTTCCAACTTCAAGTAGTGATGAGTGTCTGCTTCTCTTAAGGCCCAAACTATACTCAAGGTCAGCCTTTCATTCCTTCAGGAGAACAAATCAACTCCAAGTCTGCCTCCGTAACTTTTCACACAACAGTTTTAATGTTCTTTAGATATAAATTTCACTTGCATCTGCCAGTTTCTCTTTTGAACCCTTATTCAATGACAATGTCCAATTTTCACAGAGACGGCCAACGCACTCTTTGATGTCTGCTGCCCCTAAGGGACACTATTAGTCTCAAATGGTCTTATCTCCACCCAGAAACTGAAATCTCCAAGAAGACGCACTTCCACAAACCTCGTAATAACGCAGGCATGCGGAATAATTCCAACCCAATAAAAACGGAAATCCAACACATCGACGCCACATTCGCCAGCCAACTCCTGAGTGGTAACAACAATCGATTACTATGACTAGGCATTCGATTACCGTGTGGAAAGAAAAAGAAACATGCGAAATCTTTTGCGGATGTCGACAGCACCAACCATGCTTTCATCCATCCTTCCACTTATATCCCGGTCATATTTGGTGAGGGTGGTGATATGACAGTTACAAGTCCTTCTAGAGAGGAGGCACTCGACGCCACTAAAATCACCCCAGGGATTGGTCCTGACAATCTCTCCTCAGCTCTTTTAAGGCTTGGTGTTGTGGCTCTGACCGATGTATTTACTCCTCTGAACAACTCATCATTAAACTCGCCTTCTATCCCTGACTGTTGGTGATCCGTAACTATTCTTTTCATTCCAAAATCTAGCAGTTCTACTACTTTAGCAGAACGTTTTCACCCCATCGTCTTAACATCTGGTCTTCAACTGACAGAGCGTGCTATACTTAGGCGTTTGAGTTTTTCTATGTATACTCCTGACGACCTTTTCAGTTTGCTTATAAATCTAACAGGTCCACTTTGAGTGCTGTCGCCTCCTTCATTCATCACATTTGAAAGCGCTTAAACGTATCGATGAAATCTGCGCGTTGCATCTTCCTGGACTATTCGTCGGCATTTGATTCAGTCCCACGGTCTCTTCTACTCCACGAACTGAAAACAATTGATCGTCCCAGTTTTTTATTAGCATGGCTGTCTGATTACTTTACTAACCGAACCTAATGCACACGAATGGGCGGTAAGACCTCGAAACCGTCGATTAACAACTCAGGAGTGTTTCGGGGTGCTATTCTGTCAGCGTAGCTCTTCTCTACTTAAATCAGCAACTTATCAACTAGCTCATCGTGTCATCTGTTTAAGTATACTGATGATGTTGCGCTCTCTTAAGCCGTTTCAGTTTTTCCAACAATCTCTCTTTTGTTTACGATTTCTCTGCACGAGCTGGTTTAAATGTCAACACACCTAAATGTTTCGAATGTTTGTTCTCTCTCTCTCTCTCTCTCTCCGTCGGCCTACCAATCCAGAACATCTCCCATCAACTCAAAAACGCTTATCAGAGTTGATTCTGTGAAACGCCTAGGAGTTACTATTGATAAAATTCTGAAGTGGACTACTCACATTTCCATCGGTGTAAAGAGTCTCCGACTGTTGTCATTTCAAATCAGGAAGTTTAGGCAATACAAGATGAAACAAAGCAGCATTTCCCGATTTGCATACCGACGTGTTTTTCCAACTCTTCGTTGCTGTTCTTACTTAGAAAAGACTAAAATTGTTCGCCGGGGGCCATCGATTATTAATCGTGTCTTTCATATCACTAACTGAGTTGTCCCTAAATCTATGTGGCCAACCATTAGCAGCATGTGAAAAATTTGCTCAAAAAAATTCATTCAGATCCCACGCATCCTCTGTACAACGATCTTTCAAAGTGCTGCTCTCATATTTCTACACGATTCGCTTTTCTTACTATACCCTCTAAAATCAATATCTATAGGAACTCCACTGTCCATTATTTAGCACGAATTTTGACAAACCGTGGCCGTGTTTCAACCCCATTCCTAAGCAACCTCTCATAATATACTCTGATTATTCCTCGGTGAGTTTTGTTTGTCACATTTTTACAAAGTAATAAGTGTAAATTTTTTTCTATTTTTATTTTTTACTCTCCCGAGGTTTGACTGAAATACGACATTATTCTTTGTACGCAAAAGTCTACACAATACAATACAAGAAGACACGAAAATTAAAAACCAGACAGGAAATCGAAATAAAAGCAATACTTGAGTGCATTTGTCATAAATCTCCCCATGCTGTCACGTATGATGTCAGAATTTTGGTCTTAGTTTTCAGTAAGGGTCGGGATATTTAGGGCGTTTGTGCGTCATTCCAGTTTTAGCATTAATGGTGCCTTTCTTCAGTCGTTAATGTCCATCTTCGTAGGGGTATCCAAGGGGATCAGCAACGTGGTTTGTGTTGCCTTTGCGTTGAACGGACCGGTACTGGGGCGTCAGAACTGGCCAACAGCATTTTAGAAGGGATGAATAGCTAGCGCATAGGCTGGAGTGGGGGATGCCATCGACAATGTCTGTTAGTCGGTGAATAAGAAGTGTAGCCATTTGGGGGCCTAGAGAAGAACCAGAAAGAGAGGAGGGAGGAATGTAGTATTCGTTCCAGCCGGTCTCTCAGTGAGTAAACAAAATGAAAAAAACGTGGCCAGCAATACCAAGATAGTCAAACAATTAAATGCTATAAGGAAATTTCTCATTGGCGTTTCAAGGTCCAGATGACTATCTTGAAATGGGCAACAGGTCATAGGCTTTTGGTGACTGGAATGCTTACTACGAACCTTTCAGCTGCTTGCGGCTTATAAGACGCATGGCTCAGTTAATCCTGGACTGTTTGGTGCTTGTTTTTAACGTTTCTTAGCCAACGTTTGACTTTTTCGCAGACGCCGACTGCAGCAGTTTGATAAGATGGCTAGCTCAAGGGCTAAGGGGGAAAGTCATTATTTGCAATGTCTGGTTTCCGGGTCCACTATGCATGCTACCGGGTGGGGTTAGTTATAATTGGTCATGTATGAGCCACTACCAGGACAGAGCACCAGTAAGTTGAATTTACTGGCGGACGGCAGAGTAGGCCGGATGCTAGGGCAGGAGGTGCCGAGTTAAGTCAAGAAAAGATGGGACGGGGGACTCATGAGAATGCTTGGATCAGTAACCTGTGTTTAAACAGGATGATAGCAACGTGTACCACCTAGGAGTTTCCATGACCTCACGTGATTAATTGGGGACGAAGCGGCAGCAGTTGTGCTAAACGTTAGCATACTTGCCTAATGTGTATTGGAAGGAAACGAACAGGTTGAAAACTAGGGGAATGTATTGTTGAAGCATGTTCGGACAGTCCAGTGCGCCGCTACCACAGATAGTCCCACAAATAGTCAAATACATATCTACCAAACAAAGGCAATGTGGGGTTTTTCCTTTCGCATGCTTAAATATGAGCCGATGGCAGAGATATCCATTGTTGAGGTTGGCACATACCTTCACACCCCGAGTTTGCTTTTGTCTCCTGGTTCAAAACGATTCCGGCAGAAACTTTTCTTTTTTCCTAACTGGGGAATGGCTAAGCAAATATAGGCACTTTCCACTGTTCTTTCATCTGGGGTTGTTCTTTGGCGTTCGAAGATGCCGAGGTAAACGTGGCGCGGTCATTGGGGGTTTCGCTTGCATGGACTAACCAAAATCAAAGGAGACGCACAAAACACAGTGGCTTATGCCGTGAAGAACAGACTTGTATGACTCAGTCATCTACAACGCTGCAATTTATCTCTCTTTAGCAAATGTCAGTTGAAACTTGCTAGTGCAGATGAATAAGTTACGTAAGGGAATCGGGTCATCTGCATTAAATGGACAGTTTTTTAAGAAACTACGCCAGGTATTCCGAAAACGAAGAGTTGCCCAGGTGTGCGTAAAGGACTGAGTGGAAATCAAGAGGTGTAGGTGGGGCAGAGTAAATGGGAACCTCGAAGAAGTTATCCTGGGATGAAATTTCTGCGAAGGAGGAGACTGGTAATGCGAGACATAAAGTCTGATCCCTTATGTTATCGGAATAGGTAAATAGTAGAAGAATCTATGAGAGAGAGATCCCAGAATGATAAGACCAATAGAAAGAGAAATGTATCGCGGTGATACCTGCCATAGAATCCGGCATCATTCGTTTATCTTAGTAAACAATGGTATGTAGTGCTGTCGATTGAGATCTAAATACTATAGAGCTTACTGCAGTAACGACTAAAATCCTATGCCCGAGTCTCTGAGAGATAGTGGTCATACTTGTGAATAAGGGTTGGTACAGTCAGCCGTCTCCTGGCTCCATTTTTCAAGGTGATATCAAACGACGATAGAAGAGGCAACAGTTGAGATAGTGCATTTCACAAGAAAGAATATTTGAAAATAAAAAGTTTGCTCTGACACCTGTTCTTGGTATGTCAGTTTTGACTGCAAGCTTAGTCTTCCAAATTAAGTAGAGAGTTTGATTTCTGAATTGAGGGGCTAAAATGCAACTGCTTCCGGCAGGGGGTGACCAAACGGATAAGGTCGTGGCGTTTGGAATTGAAGGTCGCGAGTTCGGATTCTCCTACCGACGGTCAACTTCCCCACTTGACAGCCCTTTGTTGGCCGCGACTCCCTTCCTGAAGAATGGTGTAAATTGTTGCTTCGTCAATAAAAGAAAGCAAAAGATAAAAAGATGATGCTGCTGAAGAATGTCAAGTTTGCTTTAGTACGCTGAAATCACAGAGGCGCGATGTGCAACACTGTACACCGGGTTTGACTGTAAAGATAGGAGGTGGCACGGGGGCCTTTTTAGTTGTTGACTTTTGATTTGGGGGGCGTGTTAATCATGATCGGGCTACACAAGTAATGAAGGTAGTTTTAACAGCCAAGCTTCGTGGTCGGGGTCACTTTTCTCACCGTAGTACGTTATCTTTGGGGACCGAAGTACAGTATCCATCTTTCCTTCCTGGATTAGCACGCCTGAGTTTCTTGCTAGTTTGCTCTTATGGGATGTAGAAACTTTTGAGACTGCAACTAGAACCAGACTAGCAAACCGATGGTGCGAGAGCAGTGCGATTGCATCTATCTGGAATGAAAAAGTTAGGGTGGTATTCTGGGCGTGTTCTAAACATGGCTCATGGCTAGCGGAACACTGGAAGCTTGAAGGGATATAGGATGGCAAACGTGAGGCAGCAAGTGAAACCACTCTTTGCACGTCGGGACCATAAGAGGGGACAACCATAACGTGTCTAGAAGGGAAAAAACTATAATGCTTCTAGTTTAATCAGTGCAGGAGCTCAGCTCCGAACATCGGGATCAACAAGCCCATGACGTTTTACGTCCGTGATTGGGTTCAACTTGTTTTTGAGTCTCGGACTGCCAAGTTTCTATAATTTTGAGACCACGGGGTCAACCTGAGTACCCTAGGGAGCAACCCAAATGAAGGGAGGCAGAAAAAGGAATAGTTGGCTCTGATATGCCAACTATCTTTGGATGGATAACCATAGCAAGATGGTTTTACTGCGCAAACTTCCCGCCAAATCAAGGGCGTAGGATGCAAAATATTTTTAACTCATTGGCCTACTTATTTGAGTTTCCACGATCGTGGGAATGTCGGAGTAGGAATTCCTAATTATGTTGCAAATGTCATCAGCTTGGTTGTACTCTGTCCAACCAGCGTAGGAAGATGTCATATAGAAATAGGGGACTGTTGGAACTGGAAGTGTAAGAAACCAGAGAGCGATACACGGAAGTATGTATCTTCTCCGTGGATTGCGTGGTGAGCTATTACCCTTGGCGTCGAGAGGGCTTTTACTATAAGAATCGTGGGAAATACTCAGCATATTTGACGGCAAGATCAAGGAAAAGTGCCAGACAGGTGTGAAAATAAGCGATGTCGACAAATCTATGTTGTACGCACTACAAACTGCACTCCAGAATTGTGCAGTTTGCCGAGGCGAAGCCTAACTGGATACAATCCCCAGGTAGGCCGTTGTGGCTTCCTTGCAAACAGGAGCAGTTCTAGGTGGTTAAGGGCACTTAAACTGTTCTATCCTTCATGACTTACATTAGCACGTTGTCTCGAAGCGGCGCTTTCTTATTTTTTCGGAAGATCGGGGTAGTCCACTGGGAATCTCACCATTTATCGTCCGTTTGTCTTGGTTCTGCATGCAACATACGATGCCCTGTAATGATATTTGGTGTGTGTATTTTTTCCCCTTATCAAATATATATGCGGCCAAAGCGCCCTTGCGGTGGGGATAATAGTGACATGAGCTGAAAAGGCGGAATTTAGCCGCAAGCAGAAAAACGTTATGCGAGACATGTAGAGGTGTGTGCAAGTGCTGAGAACTTTCTTAAGTGGGAAGAAACACCTATGTAAACCGGGTAAATACCCATGGATGGTCGCCAGTGGAGCTTTATATAAATAATTAACTGGCTGTAGATTATGTGGCGTATTGAATTCATAAGACTGATGAGGTGAAAAGGAAATAACTCAGAAGGCGAACTAAGTAAATGGACGGATATTGTAAAGCGCAGAAATAAAGAAAAAACGGAGACGATCAGGGAGAGTGGAGGGACTTAACAGAGTATTTCGCGCTTCATAAGGGGTTGCCTTAATGAACGTCCATCGGAACCCTTAGTTCAGGAGTGGTACAGCACAAAAAATGTGACCCAGAATGTAATAGTTTTGTAATAATTTATTTCTCGGACAGTGACAAGACAAATGCACTACATATGATCGTGTTTTACGATAACACCAGTAAAAACAAAAACGTTCTAGTGCAAGAAATGGAAGAACCGGTAAGATAGCAACTAATATAATGAATCGGGTCACATTAGGCTAAAACAACAGTTTTTAACTAAAAATCGCGCGGAATAACTGAATCGGAGTCCGTCAGCCTGCTAGAAGCGACTCTCGTATGCTGTCATATGCCGACCGTACGCCGGGAAGCTTCTTCAGTGACGGAAAGAGATCTACTTCTGCAACAAGACCAAATGCTGATGGAGATAAATAGGAACTTGAATGAATGAGTGGCGGGTAGTACAAGAATTCGAACAACAAAGAAAGAAGTTTAAAGATATTATACAGTGAAAGATATAGTTTAGTGAGAAATGCGTTCGGCGGATACTCAAAGTGTGGAAACCCAAACAGTGGAGCGTTTGGAGGCGATAGATGGGAGCGGCGACTCCGGATTAAAGTCGGGTATTTGTAAAAAGTTTCTAGATTATTACAAGAACGTTTGTAAATAGCTTTGACCTCACAGACCTTGGGCGGTTTCAAAGATGAAAGAAACCTTGCTGAAGGCGTGGAAGCTTTTGACTTGCTGACAGAGGACCAGATGCAATACATAAGGGTGCACGCGAACAAAAGAACCAGAAAGTTGTTAAGCAAAAAGATACTAGTGGGTGGGCTGGACCGAATAATGCATACAGAAACTGGAAGACACATCTAAAAGGCGATAGCAGACGATGCAATCCTGTAGAACGGATTATCCTACCACGAATCTCGTATTACGTTTGCTTGTCCTTAACCTTTGTGACCATTTGTGCGTCACCCTTACACTTGGCTCGGTACGATTGCAATACGGGCAACCCTGACACTTGGCCGGCACAAGGAAAAGGTAATCAGAAGCGATAGCAGGCTGAGTATATTTTGACAGGAGCGTGAGAGCGAAGCGTGCGTGAGTAACGTGCAAACGGCGGCCGCGCTTGGCGGTCCACGTTCGGTTTAACAAGCTATTCGGAGGAGCAAATCTATGTTCCACTGCAATCCCCTAGTTTGACTGGTCCCCACTTTGTTGCAGCCACGCTGCTTGTCCGATGTGCACCAAAAAAGAGATGGGTCCTAATTCGCCTCAAAACGAGAGATTAGCGTGAAATTACGGTGAAAATAAGCCGTTTTAACCGATAATTCTGGATTGTTGATGGAAAATGCAGTGTATATGAGGTGTGGCCTAGCCATGCTTCGTCAGGCGCAGTGGTTTTGGCGCATTAAACGGGATTCCAAAAGCGGACCTTTGTCTTAGTTTCAGTTAAGAATCTTTTCGGATAGGGCAACAGAAAAAAGCAATCCATCACCAACTGCCAGACCGTGACTGATTGGGGTACTGGTATGAAAAGTTCAGTTGGTTGTCTCTCGCTCTCTTCTCCTGGAAGAGAGCAATGCAAACGAAATTCGGTAGCCTGGGAGTTGTTCCATTGAAGTCATAAGATGGAGACCGATGCTAAAAAGATTCAAACCATATATCTCTAATAAAACAGTTCACAAACTACTACCACTACCCCATTGACAACAGGTGAACGACAATTCAACGTGCATTTAAAAACACAGCCTGAGCCGTGCGATTCATAGCCCCACTGAGAGGATAGTTCAGAGTTAGCAGCTGAGGAACGAAGATTAACTAAGGTGGTTGGTTGGTGAGATGCAGTTGGGTAGGGGAACGGCATCATAATAAAATCACGTACACCTAGTCAGAGATACGTTTCGCGTGCGTTTTGGACGCAGAACAAAATGGTGTCGAAAACGTCGCACATTTTGCCTTTTACGACAGTCCAGCTGGGGTGGAAACTTCCTATGGGGATCGGTCCGGCTGCCGTGTTTGCCAACAATGAACACATCGAGATGAAAAAAATGGATGAGAGTGGATTCAGGCCAAGACTTCCAGGACATGCTCATTAACGAGTTTATGGCAGTTAAAGGAGGGCAACGTATAGTTTCCGACTTACAAACATACACGTAAGTAGCGCATATGTCCACTTGGTTGTCTTCGTAAGGATAAAAACACCAGTGTGGGCGTCAGTCGATTGGGTTTGTTATTCTTGGTGTGCGAACTGCGTTTTGGGACTGCCAAGATCCAATACATCGAAGAAGGAAAGGTGGTCAAGTGCGGGCCTCGGCTGAGGGACAGGTTAAAGCATCAAGTCAGTGCAGCGGAGACGAGTACAGTTTCCCGTTTGCAGAGAAACACGTACTTTTGGGAACACCAACACATTTGGCCGTAAGTAATGAACCTTCGACCATTAGCAGATCGAGAATCCAGGGCCGCAGCTGTGCCACCTTTCTTGACTGGGTTGGTAACGCAGACGGCATTAGGGGTGTTGTGGGACAGAAGTATAGTCGTCAATTTTGGGCTGAAAAATAAACGAGCTAACAAAAAGTGCACCTGAGTGACATTGCTATCTAGATTTGACCTACTGGAGCTAGCTGCTTTGTTGTGCCACCCTGCAAATTAGTAGCTTCAAAAATTGTGAAAATTTGGCCTAGGTTTAGACTAGCTCTTATTCCAGTTGCACGCAGCCTCTTGGGTCACGCTTACAATGAACGTTGTAGCGACTGGGTTATCAGAGAGAAAGTCAAGAAAACAGGATGTTGGGTGGCTCTGCCTGCACATGTTTTGTGATGCATTGGATAACGAGTTTAGTGCCGCGGAATATGCATGCCGAGGGTTAGTAGATAAGCCAGCGTACTGTAATTCTTCTTCAATAAGTCCACCTCGACGCCAACAATACCTGCGGCCATATTTCAGCATGGGATCAATGTTGGGGACTTGGTAAATAAATGAATAAATAGGTACAGTACCCAGTTGACATTAAGAAGCATGCATGGATGCACTGTCACTAAGTTAAAAAGGTCACAGTAGGCGCCAAAATTCAAACTGTGAAATATGTAAGTTACAAATGGCGTGCTCGACACAGCAACCCCTTGAAACGCGAGATACAAGAGGTAAAAAGGTTAACGCGGCAAAATCAAGGTCGTTTCGCGGGCGAATTCGCAAGTAGCCCACGGAGGAATGTTGGCTTCGGTAGGGGGGAATGGGTGGAGAAATCAAACACGAAACAATGATATGAAGGTTTAAAATATGGTGCTCGTGCAGATAGGGGACTACGAAATATACCGGAAGGAGATGAATCAGTGGGTTGAACTGTGGACGAATGCTGATGGCAGACGGAAAACGTGAAATTTCATCAACTTGTCTGAAACATTTCATGCATGCAAAAGAAAGGTGGGGCTTGAATACCAAGGAGCTTCCGATTCATTTTTATTCGAAGTGAATAACACTGGTGATTTGGCAATGGGTGTGGGCCAAACGGCAGTTGATTAGCAAAATCGGTGACAATTTTTCATGAAGTGGGGTTGAATATCGCTGGGTTGGTGGTCAGCAGTGAAGGAGGTGCAGTGAGAGTCCAGTATCATGCTGGTGTGTGCATCAAAGAACTACTGTGCATCGGTTTCAGCATGAAGCACCGGGTGCCACATGGGCAAGAGTTTGGGAGACTATGAAGGGGTTTCAGTAGTTGGCTGGGTAGAGGGGTGGAGATGGATATCGTGTGAAACCGGGCATAGAGTATAGTTGTGTGCCTTCGTGACACAAATTTTTCTGGCTGCGCCAATAGTACGCACGTTAGGCATGCCTGCTGGCCTCGTCAGGGAGGGTCAATGCATTGAACACGTCAGCCCACAGAGGTTGAGCACGGACCCAAATTCATAAAAGAAAGGGATTTTTGGTCTGCTTTTGCATCAGCTTAGAGTTACAGATGGGTTGAAATACAAATGGAATGAGCTGAAAGGACGCTATTCGTTGACACTTAAAAACAGTAAAGCGGTGGAAAAGGGAATTTTTGGCATGCTAGCAAAATATGATTTGGGGCAGAATGCGGCAATACACAGAAGTAGAAGTGCAACGTATTCTGAGTTGCGGAGGGACATCCATAACGGCAGGGGATAAGTATGATACGAAATTGATGCTAAGGTAAGATACCCGCCGGTACTTTGGTGTAGTAAGTTTCATGCATAAAAAATTGGACCTGAGATTACGAGGTGATAACTCCAAGGTTTCGAGACCGGCAAAATGGGAAGATGCGTTCTACTGCCTTAGTATGATGTAGACGTGGGGCAGAATATGCCACGAAAGCAAGTAGTGGCCCTGTTTTCCATAATTTAGGTCGCATCCAGGTGTGTTTAGTTGTTCATGTATTGGTCAACATTACAACAAAGTCTACAAGATCCAGAATGGCATGACGAAAGAAGAAGAACGAAAACGAGGAAAATGAGAAAAAGAGGACGGCGAGAAGGATCGTACTAGTTGCCAGCGGACAATGGCCTTATATTCTATGAATTCGGGAAAGATTTGTTGCGACAAACAGTGGCGGACGTAGCTTGATCAGTAGTCTGCAAACATCTGCGGTGGATGGTTGACGGGTAGTGGGCAGCCATCGGCTTAGGTGTCTAAATCATGAAGGATTGAAACTGGGAGTAGGAGGATCATGTACCGGGGGGCTGGGTCACTCGGGCCAAACACAAATGCTTTGACAGGAAAACCCAGGGTGAGCCAGACGGGCAAACGGCGGTCGGCGGTGTGGGATTTCCCCTTTGGCAGGGCTAGGTCTAATTAGGTGGGATAAAGCCCCTCTAACGAAGATGGCCCACCGCTTTCACAATCAGCAATCCGAGTTTTCGAGGTCATGGATATGCACGGATAACGGTTCATTTTCCTCCTAGCGGCGGAGAGGTTGAGCCCATAGGGGAACTTCCCACAGTTAATCAGCTTGACCAATGTTTAATCGGTCGAAGCAAATTTGCCACTGCCTGGAGGTGGTGTGCCTTTCCACTTTCGGATAACTCCAGGGACCACATGCCAACACCATAATGAGGTTCATCAAAGGGAGCCAAAAGTGGGGAAATTGGAAAGGGAAGCCGAATATGACTCCTGGCCTCCAGCAACTTCAGCTGCGATGTAGTCGAGCGGCATCCACAAGCTGTTCTAGCCACTTCATGTGGAATATTTTGGGGAACTGAGGGGGCTTAGCAGGTATTGAAAGATAGAGGTGCTACGTAGACCGCGGAGAGATTAGGAGGGCGAAATTTTAGCAGACATTGTTTGTCGCTATGTATCAGCTTTCAAAAGATAAATCTTGAGATTGCGGCAGTCAAAAAGCCAAAAAACGAGAAAAGGCTTGAGGCGAGCAGAATTTATGGCCACGGTTTAGTACGGAGAATAAGGTAGATGTGTTACTGGGGGGCTCAGGACAGCCATGCTAGTCTAAGTAAAATAAACGAAGTGGCATGGGCTTTTTCAGGGAATTCGGGAAGTTCGTTAGGATGGTAACCAGGTAACTTAGGTAAATATTTAAAAAGCTTCGAGAACAACTGCCGTAAGTGGGATCCACTCTTATAGGCAGCGTTATCTATTACAGAGATTCTTCTGGACTCAGTAAATTTGGATACTCGGCGGCATTTGTTTATTTCTCGCTGATAAACAGCCGAAAAGTTAGAACCAAGGATGGAACTTGGCAACCTCTTCCAAATGTTGCTGCGCGTTAAAAAGCAAATACTAAGTTCCGATGTCAAGCTTATTACGAGCAATCTGCAGAGTGAAATCATATGTCCTTGGGGTATGCAGACGTTTCTTTGGAGGAAGGAAATACCGGATGCGTGATTAGTTCAACGGGCAATTTGAGCTTCTGGAAGCAAAGCCAGGGGAGGACCAAGTAGAACGACTCGCACCTTCGATGATTTGTAGCGGTTGGTATAAGCCGTGAGCTTTTTTCTTGAGCAATAGGACGTAAGCCTCAGTAATCTCAAAAGGCACAGTTGCCAGCTCTTGTTTTGATGCAGGTGGTCAGGCTAAAAGGAGGCTTAGATGCACCACACCCATTTGATGGACGCAATCTAAATACCTCACACGAATGTTTCGGAAAGGAAGGGCAAGGGAGTTCCTCCTAACACTTCAGGTTCTTCAGAAGGGCATCACAAAAATGAGGTCACCATCACTGAGGAGCATACGCACAGAGGGGAATAATTTCTACAGATCAGCGAAGACTGCCAGGCGAAAGCAGGTAAATGGATTCGCACGGCTTTGATGAGAACTCGGGTTAAAAAATGGGTATGACGTCCGAGAGTTACGTTTGCTCGAAGGATTCAGTGGAAATGACTGAGAACGAGAGATTGTCGATGATCTCCTTGAGATCGAGCACCAGTGAATGCATGTAAAGCTCTTGCTGTGGTTTATTACACAACATTTTTTTGCCTAAGGTGGTGTCTTGTGCACGGTTCACAAAATCCTCACTCCAACTGTCAATACATATATTCTTCCCTTGGAGAATATTGGTGGTGTTTGTTTTTACGGATGCCACTCAAACAACATGCATCGCCATTGAGAGTCCAATCCAGATTCTTGACCCGTGCCCCGACGCACCAGATGCTACTGACCTGATGGATGATAAACTTATTCCTCGCTCAGCTCGCCATTCACCTAGGGTACTTCAGGAACTTTCCTTGATTAGCCATCCCACCAACTATGTTTACGTTGCTGTACTCATTTGTCCACACAAATTTCGTGATTTGCGAGGTATTTTTTGTTCACCCTTGTGTTAAGGCTTGATTTGATACACTCGCCACCGCTATAACATCTATACGTTATCGCATTTTTTGGCCTACCCAGTGTTGGCAGTCAGACAAAAAATGCGCCACTCTGTCAATGGAGAGCATCAGCACTCAAGTCGATAGCAATTTGGTTCTACAACGACAGAAAAACTATAAATCACTGGCTGAAGGATGGAAATAAACACATCAGAAGCATTGAGCCTTAAACTTATTGTGGATTGTCGAGTTTGAGTAATGTTGGTTGACTGTGTAGAGGACTATATTGCGAAACACGTTCATTCAATAAACACATAAGATGGATAGAAAAACTCACCTTCAACAATTTAAACGACCTACTCATACCGTCACTCTGGTTACGTCACCCATTTTGGGGGGCGCCGCTCTCACTATATATTGGGTCATGACATAAATGCCTGTTTGCACTCGAAGGAGTTTGAGTTTTTGCTGTGGCTGTGATATTTCAGCTGTCGTACGACTGAGTTTTGTATTTCTGTACATTTTGATGATTGTTTAATTCATTGCCGCAGAAACTTGTGGCTCAGTCCTGTTCTTATTTGGAATTTGCATCGCCTGGCTACGCGCTGCTCGAATAAAAGTTATCGAATCTTTACAAAGCTTAACTTTAGGAGGTACGCCGCGGAATCCTCCTGATGTAAGTCAACGACTTACTTATTTTGCAGACATCTGGATTCTTGCCATCCAGAGGAATATCCACCGCAAGGAACTGGAGACTTGTAGCCTTCTGCCAAGCGGAATTTGTAAACAACCGTGGAATGAAAGAGACTAAAAGCTGTAAGTGACAGTTATCTAAGAATAAACATTCGCTTCCGCCCAGGGCAGGGGTTGTAGAGGGACATGTTTGTGTTCCTCCGAATAGCTTGTTAAACCGAACACGGACCGCCAAGCGCGGTTGCCACTTGTTTGTTGCTCACGCACGCCCCACTAGCACGCACCTGTAAAACTATACTTAACCTGCTACCGCTTCCGACTGTCTTTTTCTTGTACCGGTCAAGTGTTAGGGTTGCCTGTATTGCAATCGTACCGAGCCGAGTGTAAGGGTGACGCACAAGTGGTCACAAAGGTTAAGGGCAAGCAAACGTAATACGAGATTCGCGGTAGGACAATCTGTTCTGCAGGATCATCAAACTTATTTTCACTGTAATTAAAACGAGTGAACTTTTTGCTACTAACAAATGGCTCATCCTGTTCTATATGCTGCACTATCTTTCGCTGCCTATTTACTAAATTACCATTATTAGAGAAAGTTATTCTTACCGTTTAGCCGCTGCAGACAAAAGGAATGGTTGTCCATAACTGTCGAGCAAACCGGCCAAACTTTCTCCTCCCCACAGTGCCTCAGAAGCTGTGGCACTGTTCTTATTTCTCTTTATCAACGAATTATTATGAGGAAGACTCAAAGTGAACCCTACTTAAAGGGTCCAGTAGGCCAAGATTTCTTGCGTCACTGCCTAAGTGAAGATAATCTGGAGCCAAAGCCAATTGGTTGATGTTACTGGAGGATACCGATACTAATAAACGATTGTTTCCACGCCACTTAATTAAGTGCTGAAACTCTATATGTCGAGTGTTTTTTATTCACTCAATGAAAACCATATCGCCTGGAAGGACCTGATAGAAATTTTCCACAATCCACCTTGGGGATAGGCACGCGGTTTTCAAAGCGCCAGTGATTGCCCACTGTCATGATTTTCTCTAGGCATGCCCTGCTTCGGGCCCTGACTACAACGTAATAGTTCTCGATCATCTCCAACAAAGTTTAATCCGTTGTCGGAGTATGTTTTAGACGACACTCCTTGCCTGTTCGTACAAAGATGAAATGTCTACAAGGAATCTGTGCACATCGAGTGTGCAACTTTGAGGTGTGCGGATCCAGATATCACATAGGTTTTTAACCGCCAATATTTGTTTGAGCTTGTTTCCTGCATCTTACCCAGAGGGGCCCAAAATAGTCGATTCCAGTGTCACTAAACGGTCACCAGCCCCCAACTACTCTGCACTTCGGAAGCGGGGTCCTTGACAATCTACTCATTAGGGCCATACCCTTCCGACACTGCATGCACCCTTTGATCATTCATTTCATTGTTACTTTACTGCTGGCGATCCACAACTCTTTTTGCATGGTGCCCAGCAAGTGGTTTGCCCGTGCGTGTCTATATGCTGAATGCAAATGTGGCAAGAACACACCACCTACGTGGTATTGGGCTGGCAGGGTGGCTGGACATTTTACCTCAAAGCGCACAGCCTGCCAAACAATCGCAACAAATTGCCGATGAGGTTGGGGCTCAGTACTTAAGCAACCAATCATCAATATCGACCCTCTAACATCACTCCCCCGTACACGTACACCAAAGCTCTGGAAGTGCAGCATTCGGGTGGGGGCGCACCCTGCGGTCTGCCGCTTTTCTGGAGTCAGTGTACCGAGTTAAATGCTGCAAAACGGTCGGACAACCATCATCATCAGCAGATGCACTTTGAATCACCAGTTCCCTGGGCAATCCATTTCACGATCGGCTCTTGTTAAGCATAGACAGAAAGTACATCGGCCGGATTGGAGCAGCTCACATTATGTCACCCTTGACCTTCAGCGGAAGCCTGGGTTGGCCGTTGAGTTCGCTCACAGGCGGATGCTCCTCAGGTACGCTGATTAATTCTGGGCCGTTAGTATATGCTTCCAGCGAATTTAGGCTGGTCACCTCACGGCTGCTTAAGTCGACTATATTGTCGGTCGGTTTCATGTTCCTCCAATGTTCAGTACCCGTTTCATTTTGCATAGCAAAGAGTCTCTTTGAGGTAAACTATTGATTGGCCCATAAAATTATAGTTGCAACGTGCCAAAACACTTAAGCCCGTCTAAAGCACAGCCGTTGGGTTTACATCTAACAGTCTGTACTACCTCCAATGCCCAAGATGCCACACTCATACTGACTTAGATGGTGTTAATCTATCCTTATCCAACAATATCCTAGTGTAGTGACCACCTCCACTCTAATCTACCGACCATGGACTAAGGTAGCACAAGCCATCACTGATGCCTCTGAAAATTCTTGCAGCTCATCTGTCTGCTTCACATAGTTTGAAACCGGGGTCGCAAGGATTTTTGTTCTCTTGTCCCCTAAGGCTGGTCAGAAATTCTTGCCAACACAAGTCAGCTTCTGTATTAATGAGTTGATCACAAACAATTTTCTTTCTCCGTAGCCGTTGTAGTAGCATCGTTCCGGGAAGTAACCGAAGGAAAACGAACACAAGGGAATCGTATAAACGGGAAACGGGCAACAGGATGCCCATGATTGTAACTGGTCGGTCGCGAACATTCAGTTGGAAAATAAACTCATCGGTTTCGGCGTCTCATCGCATCTCGAGAGTGTGTTTAATTGTTCGCGGAATGTCTCCAGCCGACTGGATTTACTGCAAGGACTTCTAGGACCTTGGGGTCGTTGGACGTCCGTTTTGCAAGGAGGAAACCATCATTCTTTAGCAGTCGCGTGAGCCCTATCAATCTTTTGTTGGCCTTGTCCTCCCCACCAAAAGAATAGAGATGGTCGTCAACATAAAATTGGTGATAACGCCACGTAAGATGGTCCGTTTATTTGGCTAGCCGTATATCACCGCTGCCACTCGCAATGCATAATTCGCATAAAAGGGGGATTATATCCTATAGAATAGATGGATCGTCGTCCTGTAATCCATCATTGGTTTTCCTGTCCTTTTCGGCCCACTACTGGAAACACAGCGCATATTACTCTTTTTCTGACACCGTTACCTTTAAGAACATTTCTCTTGTTTCAGCAGATATTGAGTCCTGAACCACTCGATCGCAACACAGCATCTCGATCACTGGCATTATCCAGACTGCTCCCGCGGTAGCCGATCGGTAGCCAGAATCCCTTAAAAAGTTGCTGCGCACTAGAAAACTACGCGAGGTTTTTCTGGCTTCTCGGGGTTCCGCACAGGAAGCCGAGACAAGTACCATATTTCTTGTGCCGCAATGGTCATGGCCAACTTTCCTACCAGCTCAATGGTTTCGTATTATATCATCACCTCAAAGTGTCCTTCCGACCGCCGTCTGTCACCACGTACTCTTCCTCCCAGCAGTAATAACCTTTGAGGAACGTGCGCCCTATAATTCACATTGCATTCTTACTTACGACCTCGAGACACCGGCTTTCAAAGGACTTACAGCAATGCGCCTGCTACCTCTCTTTCCTTAGGGTATACCTGGGACTCACCGCAGTACTCCTGCATACCATCAAGCCCAGACCTCCCCTGACTATTTGGAACCTTTCAATAAGCACAACTTCCGTATGTCACTGCGCAGGACGCCATTGGCTGTACAGACGTTATTTGTTCAACTTAGGCCGTCGGCATCAACCTGGCTGTCTCCTGTCATTCCAAGGGAGCGCTGACCTCGAATCATTGTTTCTGTGTTTTACCAGGATCACGTCACCCTTTTTAAAGTTACGACTCTTAGTCAACCACTTCCGTCTTGACTGAAGTGTCGGTAGATACTCTTTCAGTCAGCGCTGCCAGGTATTTGGCAGATGGTTTACCTGCTTCCGGCGGCATGAGTAATTACCTTCGACGCTGCCGCACCCCGCAGGCCGTTGCTATCTCCAAGCAGAATCAAGCTGTTCGGCATCAGTGGCGGCTGGTTTTTTGCGTTGGAGAACATTGATACTAGCGGTCTGTTGTTTGCGATACTTTCGACTTCCACAAGACTTCACTGAACATCTGCTTTCTCCTAAATGCTATCAGCAGCTTTCGAACTGATCGGAATATGCTCTCCCAAGCACCAGAAGAAGGAAGACTGAATTGTCACTGGATTTCCCTTGCCCGGAAGCAGTCTCCAATTTTCCTATGATCAAGGCGGATTATACTATCTTTACGCTCTGAGACATCTCCGATGAAGTTAATGCCGTTGTTGCCGTATTGCTCTCTCGGTGCCCCTCATATACTCACAAACGTCACTAGGGCCGTAATAGAGGAGTCAGTATCCAGTCTTAACGTGTCCTCCAACTGAAGCGAATGGGTTTGCGGACAGGTAAACAAACAGTCGTACCTCTTCTCTAGCTTAGAAATGGGGTAGAGCCAGAGTAATCCACCCAAGCAGAGGAGAAACTCCAGCGCCTCTGCTCCGTCCGACACAAGGGTAGCGGAGCCATCAACTGCTGATCAACTGTGGCGTTCTACCTGAGGCATACTGCACATCTTATTACTCCTCTCATGGCATTGTACCCCCTAAAGATCCAGTACTGCCCTCTCACAGCTGCTAGGACGTGCGAGGTGCCAATCTGACCTTCCTTTCTATGGTATCAAATCTGTTATTAGGCGACGATTGGGCATGACTGTTTGGTGCTTAAAACGAGCTGATAACTCGTCTGCTCTGATGGAGCCCCGACGCACTGCAGGTCACCAATAGCCACTGGAAATACCTTCCAAAATGAATGTTGTGTACTCCAAGATCTTGCATGCATTATGTCGCCGAACACCTCCTTTTCTACCATCCTGACCATCCCGAGTTTCGCTTGGTTTGTTTCTTCAAGTGACAAGTTACCCACATTCACCATCCCACTGTTTTCGGCTGAGTGCATAGTACGGCTATACGACAGGAATCTAATTAGCCAAGCCACAGCTCCCTCTAGTTTTTGCCAATCTGAGTATCGCCACAAAAGTAGCCACGGACAAGGGCGCGAAACGATGCGGTTAAACACTGACTGTAAATTCTACTCCGTTAGGAAACGCAACGAACGTAGACAAATGGAGCGGGTGGATGTAATTATGCGGGAATGTTGGGCCAGCCAACCAAGTTCGTAATTGACTCTCATCTGACATCCCTTTGGATACAAGGTCAGCGATGTTGTCTTCGGATTGGACGTGATCCACTGTGACGGTGTGATATATTCGTGGATAATGCCTAGCCGATGGCCTCGAGGGTACTAAAGGGTGTTGAAGAGTTAGTTATATAGCAAAGAACAATATCTGATTTCGTCCACCATCAGGCCTTTTGGAGGGCATCAGGTAAAGCTCTCTTTACAACCCCCCAAACTTCACTCACAAGACCCGCCACCGAGAGTTTAAGTCTAGGAATTGATAGAGGATTTATGGGTGCCACCCTGGACTTACTTGACAGCAAAACACTGCATGTCGATTTTTTTGCTGGCCTTCGTCAGGCGTATGCCACAGCGCCGTATCCGTTCCCTGATGCCTTGCGAAACACGTGCAACTCTGTCAACTCGGGGTCCTGGTTTTCCTTTAGTAGGCTTTTCGGTATCCTAATCACACCAACGTTTCCAATAAACTTAGCCCAGACTGCGACGTCCAGCATGTCTTGGGTTGGTACCCACCTAGGCCATATTTGCGCAACCTCTGAAGAAGTTGTTTTGCAGGGAGGCAAACCGGAGCAACCCATCCTAGTGTAGGAAGCAGAGAGGACACGTTTGAGAAAGTACCCCGCCTGGTATTCGGCTCGAGATGAAACGTTAACTCGTTAATAGTTGTGTCCTCTAGCGCTCTCTGGAATGTCGCCAACGCTGACGGGAGCAGCACTACAGTAGGGTTGCCTTCCTGGTCTGTAAACTTCGCCAATAACCTTGGCGAACTGAAGGTCCATTTCCTAAGTTGGAATTCCTCAAGGCTAGAAGTGTACTGATTTCCCTCGTAAACGTGACCACTTGGAAATCGGTCTCGAAGGGCGCTAAAAAATCGTCGACATGGAAACTGGTCCTTATCGCCTCCAGCACTACTTGGCCCTAGCCAGGGCCAAACAATTTGGCAGTCTTGCGCCAAGCGTAGTTGTCATAAAAGGGAGACGATCTTGCTCCTAACTTATCTGGGTTCATTTAGTATTCACGAGATTCTAGTGACAGGTCTCCGTGTAGCCACCACAGGACTCGAAGTGCTCCCCTATCGATTCAAGGTGCCCCCACCTGCATAAACATTCCTCCCACGGCAACCGAAATGGCGATTCTTTCCTTGCAAAGCCGCAGTGCTATTCGTACGAGATTCGCCGCTGTGTCTGGTCCCTGGTAAAGCATATTATTTAGCGAACGTCCACAGTGCTTGGCGGCGCAGTCTGGGGCTATGCACAGTTTATCCGGCTTTCTGTGGTTACCCTCCCAGTGGTGCGGCAGATACCACAAAAACTGATATTCGTGTTTCGACTGCGGCGACGGAATTCCCGTAGTGCTCTTTCCATGGATTGCGCGTACCTCATGCGCGTTTTCTTCCCTGGCCAACTTGCGCTGAAATTTGTGCACCGTTGTAATTGTAGATGCATAGTTTCTTGGCCCATTTTGGTTTCGAACTTCCATGGTAGAAAAACCGTGAATTGGAAGTCTAAAAACTGGGTATCTGACTCGACTACAGCAATAACTTTCGCATCCTCCACTGGGTACCCCTTACTAATGGCTGCACGTCTGCAAAATCTCTTTCATATATCCCTGCTTGTTGTTCTTTTAATCCAACATCCCCGGTGGACACGCAGTTGATCGGCCTGGCCTTGCAGGCCACGTTGCTGAAAGGACCGAGTGCCGCCCAGCCTAGCAAAGTGCTCACGGTTTAGGAGCCCTTTCTGTCACCAGCCTCCGTTCCAGAACCCACTGGGCCTCAAGGACGCAGCATCCAATTAAAACCAAACTCTCCTTTCAACTTCCTCGACTGGAATCTTAGCCAAGTGGGGCCAGTGTCTAAACTTATCAGGTACTTTTTGGTTCAGCCTCATTATCGGCAGCTCTCTGACGGCCGCGGCAACTTTGATTTTCACCGACTGCAACGCGTCTACTGGCGACGCCTGAAACGCGCCACTCACCAAGCTGATCTTCGCGTTCTCACTGACCGAAATTTTCGCGAAAGACTCACTTCTCTGCTTGACGCTCAACCGGGCTAGCGCATCCGAGTTGATGAAGGTCGTTCCGGACCCGTTATCTAACAGGGCGTAGCTTATTATCTCTCGATCCGCGGATTTCCGCTCGACGGAAATGATACTCAGTGAGACGAAGTCATTCTGCAACTTAGTGAACTTGTCGTGCCCCTTGAAGGTCATCACAGTTCCTTCAAGGGGTCTTCTAGCGATCGCTTGCACCAACGGGTGATGCCGGCCACCGCAAACCAATATTTTGCACCGAATTCCGGTAGTGCATTCTTCTGCAAGATGACTGCCCCTAAGCCAAAGGAAACACAATCCGAGTCTGTCTATATTCTCCGCCCACTTCGATTGCAAGTAAGGCGGCAGTTGCTTCACTATATGCCGAAGTGCTGAGGGCGAATTAAGGTCTACAGCATACTCCATCTGATCTAGAACCACCTTGCAGCTTTCCCTGCGCACTGACAATATAGAGTGCACCTGCATCAGATAGATTGGTTTTGTTTGCTTCAAACAGCCCATCTAACATCTATCGGCAACTTATTTCGGGCAAATGAAAGATTCCTCAATAGCCCACACGCTCTTTCATACCCAGCCTCCGGCGGGAGCAAAACTATCAGTCCCAGATAGTTTTGCGAAAGATTATCCAGCTTTGAGTTAAAAGCTGGAAAATGCGTTTGTAGCTTATGACATTGCTGGTTATGTTCATGAGAGCACAAACACGCTGTATGTTCACGACTGAATTATTGTTTTCTGTGTGTCTAACTTGTGTCAATTCGATCTTGCCTTGCGCATGTCTCTCGGATGTCGAGAGATATGCACATTATTATTATTATGAGCTTCTATTGCCTCCCTTGCCTTCCTTAAAAATAATACATCAGGTACAGAAGATTCTGCCCACCATCGCACGTTCGCTGTCCCATAGGTTTAGAACTGCCCGTCGAACGAAAGAAAATCACATCCAAGGAGAATCTGGGGTGTTAGACATCGGCAATACGTTTCAACCGTTAATCAAATCCGCATCCACCTATGCGGATTGGTTGACGCATTCTATTTACTTAGCATTTCACTTAGATTGCTAGTTAACAAGTCGTGTAACATCTATTACATTCGGCGGCCTTTACTGAGAGAAGAGATAATCTGTTTTCTAACTGATCCGCCAATTTAGCCGTCTGAAGATTATGAAGCACAGTTAAAAAATCACTCACCTGTCTTTCTGTATCGCCATTTCCTTAGCTAGCTTTTCTTTGAGGCGCTGCTCTTTCAGTTCGATCATAGAAATGTTCTAGCCTTAAAACTATGCCGGCTTGAACAGCAAACACCGGAGCCATCCACAGAAAAATTGTTCGTAGGTACTTGCCGATTGTCCGAATCTTCCGGTGTTAGTCCTTGGCCATTTTCGTTCATGTCGCCACGTGATGATTTCATAACCCTTGTAATCGGCATTGTCGAGGTAATTTAGCTTCCGAACGCTGGAGTCGTATTACGGGTGAACTCGATTGCCGATTCACTGTGGGATTCGCGAAAAATAGACTTCCCACGCTCTGAATGGCACCTCGAAGTCGCAAAGCAACGCCAGGGCAAATGTCATGCAAAGCCCAAGAAAGAACGAGATTGCCCCGCAAATGCAACGGTACTATTCATGAGTTAGAGATTGCGTGCAAAACAGGCTTACGTTTGACAGTGAGCCTTAGTCACTATCCAGGCAAACGTACCTAAAAGTAGGACGAAATCCGCGCAACAGATGAACGTTCGAAGAAAGGGAATAAACAGAATGTACCGTTCCCGTGGTTCAATCAAATGCAAGAGATTCTGCACGCTTGATCGCCTGAGAGTGACGACCAAAATCAATAGAAATGAACGGGAGATAGTGGTGAGCTATCCACATAAAAATATTGCTCCCGTGCAGTAAAACAAGATTATTTACAGAAATGAGTTTAGGATGTCAGAGTTCATTTTTCGAAATTTATTATTATTAATAAAACGCTGACGTCATTTTGTTTCGGAGAATGGGCTCCGACAGCATCCGGGCTCTCTTCCCCCTTCTTTCGTATCATCGTATCAAATACTGCTGTGTCCACAGACGAGGAAGATATCTACGAGGTCGTAGGTAGGTTCGTTATCCCTTCAAGTGATTTTATTTGCAGATTTTCAAATATAAATTGCCCAGCGTTCTTCGTGTTGCATGCTGTTAGTAGACCATATAAGTTGGTAGGTGATCGTCTTTAACATAATCATTCCTTCCAACGATATCACAACCGTTATTATGCGCGCAATCGTAAGTCAACTGCAGGGCAAGAAGCGAATGCAATGGGTGTTTTGGAAATTTTTGGCAATGTCGGAGAGGTTGTGTGGTACGCGAGGGGAGCTTCAGCCGTCTCGTGGGGGTGCGTAATAGAAAGTTTTAGGCGTAAGTCTTGGCTGATGGATGAGAGGAACGACGTCGTTTGCATGAAAAGCCTATTGCGCGAGCAGAGTACTCTCAGGCAGCTTAAACAGGAAGATTTATCGAGGTTTGCCTTCTTCGCGCCGGATAGTTTTCGGCGAATAAACAGGACCTATTGAGCGTACGCAAACTGACCAGCTCCTTGTGGATTTAGATGCAGCAATGCGACGTTTTGCAACACTGAATTCAGTCCCACTGCACAAACTGCATGGGCCAAGAGCTGTACGTTTGCACAAATTGCCTGTCTGCCAAAGGTAAGTAAGGTCTATGCACGTCATGTTTTTAAACAAGCCGAAGAAGACATTTCATCTACATATACCATTTTTATTCTAGGTGGACCTTAAAGCCCAAGATCACGTGGAATGGAAGAATAGGACGTGGAGGTCCAGAGCAAAGGACGGAGATGCAAGAGCATAACCCCCTGGAGTGACGGATTGATGCGAACACAACCAAGGTCCATTGTGCCACTGCTATCTGATTATCACCGATTTCCGAGATCGATTATTCCGCTGATTGCCTTATTCTATGCATTAGGTTGTTCGTGCATGAGTCTGCTTTTACATGGTGGGAGTTCCGGTTCTTCCGGAGAAAGATTGGTTCTCACTTACCAGTAGTCCACTAACCTATTCAACGGCACACACGGAAAGTAAGAAATGTATGCTTCCACTGGCAGACAGGTAGCCATACATATATATAAATATAATATTGTTATGCAGCAAACAGATATATATATAATACGGTTATGGGGCAAAAAGACTCGCGTGCGAAAAGAATATGGGCAAACAGGAAAATAAAATGCACTAAAAGGGCATTAATAAAATGACAGCCGCAACATTTTACGGATATGACATGCTAAATTGAATTTTTTTATTTCTCTGAACTAAATGACATCCATATTTTCCACCTAGCATTGCTTCTTCGTATTTATTACTTTTTACAACTTTACCGACTCACATCCAATGGGCATTCGGCAATGAACGTAACCAGTTATCGTGCCATGGACCGTTCGGGAGATAAACGGCTCCCAAGAATGGAAAAATGGCGTCTCACGATTTCAGGAACCGCAAAACATGGACGTTTCGTGGGGCTGGACAAGTCGTCATCACCCTCTCAAGCTCAATCAAAGTCAGCGGTAAATCGAAAGTGGACTGCAACAAAACGAGCCATCTCAAGTCAAGTGGACCTAATATCTCCAAAATAATCTCAAACAAACAGCACAGAGACGAGACAACGAAGGATAATAAATGAAGCCGAAGACGAAGAGAGACCAAAATTAGTGTCATTACGAGGACGTTTGGCGGGAAAAGTTTGGTTTCGAGAAAAGAAAGAAAAGAAGGGAGGAAAGAAGTTTTCGACCAATCGAGCCATTACATAGTTCAATTTTCCCCCTTTGCAATCGCATGACCACATTTACCAGGATACCGCCTGTTTTTGGAGATAATCTATGCGCCGATGGACAAGTCGCCCTCCGGGTTCACCAACAAGGGCAGCACCAAAAGCTGTTGGGTGTCCGCCAGCAAGTAAAACAATCACAAGTGCATGAAAGTATCGTTTTCAAAAGTTGTTTTTACTCTACCTTTTCTCGGAACTGAGACAGCCCCAGTGATCCCGGCGTGACAACCATCGTTCCCACAGTCGATATCATTCATGCACCAGAGGAAGAAGAGCATCCAGGGTCGAACACTTGTCCTCAACCCCGTCTGATGAGTATCCCGGGCGCGAGTGAAACACGTGTGTGTGGATCGCGGTCAGATCCACCGTTGTGACCGACGCAGATCGGGCAGGCAGCTCGGCTGCAGCGGTGTGCCGGTGCAGATAGGCCGGGAGGTTACATTTGCAGTCACCTGCTAATGGCATGGTCAGTTCCCAAAATCAACACCCGCGGGACCACCACAAGAGCGGCCCCTTTTCAACTGACAAGCATGCCAAGGCTCCAGAACGTCCGCCATTTTCTGGGTTGTTCTATTTGGTGGTAATCAAGGCTATTCTACGAGGGTTTTCTGAAAGGGGGTCCTGTGGAGGGCCGTGGATATATTCCTCCGGATCGCTTACTTATCCAAATGTTGGTCGCTAAGTGCGGTCGCCATTTGCGCATTACTCACGCACGCTCCGTTTGCAAACTGCTGTTAAATGTACTAAATCTCCTACGGCTTCCGACTGTCTTTTTGTTGCACATAGTGTGCGTCTGGATTGGCATTATTGAAATCGCGCATAGCCGAGTAAGTGTGACGCAAGAGTGGTCAAAAAGGTTAAGGGCAAGAAAAAATAATACGAGATCTGCGTTGAAATAAAACGGTCTTGGGGGTTTAATTATGAAGATGATTTGGTCTTGTGACTTACTGACGATTGATCGCTCTCTGAGATTTGCGCTGCTTTGGGTATGGTTTCCGCTATTGAATGAATGATCGCGTTTCCCTACTGATGGTGTGAACACGTGTTAGAAGGCATATTGTGAGCCGATATTAATGAAATCGAAACATTTATTTGAACACAGGTGTAAGATTTTGGCCGCGTTCATGCTCACAAATTATTTTTATCATTGGATGCTTAATGGCGCTCTTGCAATCTTAAAACGTGTTATCTGGCGTACATAACTGCGGACCACACGGATGCTTTCCCTTAAGAATGACATTACCCGGTTTACAGAACTTACTGTTTCTTCTCTTTTGTCCACATAAGGAATTAATGGCATCAATTTCTGTGCAACGTCCCGCTGTCTAGGAATTTATCTGTAAATATTGCGGCAAGAATTGAATCGACGAGTAGCTCCGTGTCTTGTTGATACACATGGGCGCTCGAGAACATCGATGTGGAGACAAGGGAAACGCCGAGGGTTTCTCACGCCTAGGTCGAACCACTTCGGCCCTCAGACTATGAAGAGTGGTTCAGGGATTTTTATGGTAGATTCCAAAGCTTTTCATTGTGGTGGTGACTTAGTCGGAGCGTGTTTGGTATGTACAAGTGAAACGTCAGATATCTCGGGACGCTTTTAAGGGTAAAACAGTTTGTGTGTCATTAATGATTGTGGCAACAAGGAATTAGAGGAAGAACTTGAACATGTTGCCGCATCAGCTAACGGTACAGTTCATTCCTGGTTCAATGATCCAACACATGATCCCTAAATTAGATAATTAAGATGGTCGCAATGTGTAGTTTTGGCTCCCATTGCTAAAACTCTGGCCCGAGCATAAAGCCAGTTATACATGGGGACTAAACTTTTGCTGCAAACAGACTTAGTTCCTCCATTATCCGTGGTTCCTGTTATGTTACAAATGCATTTATCAGTGGCAACCAGAGGCAACCAGAGCCGTGCTTAAAGTGTTTAGGTATCATGATCCCGATTTACCTATGGACTCACGGGCTCTGCTCGCATCGCCATGGCACGCAGTGAAGAAAGCTGTAGATTCTATCAAGTATATTAATTTTTGACTGCGAGAGTGTATACAGCGAGCAATGGAAGCACACGTGGTGGCACCGAGAGATGAAATTATAGTTCAGCTGCGCGTGGACGGTATTAGTTTGTTCCGTGGCTCTTTAGGACCATGTAGTAAGGTGCGCTTAAAATCTATTAATTTTTAGAGCCAAATTTTTCATGAACGTACGGGCGTCAACATTTGGTGATGAAACCCAGGATTTCATACGCCAGTTAGTGACAACATCCTTCCTAATTCGGCTGAATATGAAAGGAAGGCGGCTTTGCCCGTCACAGACGTTTGCGCATTGGTAGCGGTTGTAGGCTGTTGCTTCCATTCTGTAGATTTCTATTGCTGCATAAGCTACCAAGAAGCCGCCATACAAAAGGCACCAGAAAAGATGATGCGATGGGTCCAACGCTGCAGCTACTTCATTCGAGGCGACTTCAGATACTCAAGGAGTATTGATGTTTAGTATTCCGTGATAACGATGAGTCATCTGCTGGCGACTTTCAAAGTAATCCCGACAAAGAAACAAGATATATTTGTATCGGAAATAAAAAGATGACCATTGAAAAATCTGTCAATTTTACATATATATACCTCATCGCTTCATATCAACGGTCACATATAATGTCTGCCACTATCATTTTACGTTGCCACTACAATAATCCACTGTCAAGATAGTCCAGTGATAATGCCATTTCCCCCTTGTTTCCAGATGGAAAAAATTACAAGAATATGTTTTATCAACCACCGACTAAGAATAAGCTAGAACAGAAAAAAATCCTCCTTCATTGTACATTTTAATTTCTAAATTTTTAAGTGATATGTCGGGGATTTTCGTTTGTTCCCGGAAGTTCCACTTATGCGCGCGATGCGCCGCGAAGGTTAAAAGTGGGAATTTTTGTGCTCCTTGCTCTTCCAAGCAGGCGAGTCTGTTTGCTGTGAGTTACGATTAAGAAATTCAAAATTGGCTTTGTCTGAGGCTATAGAAAATGATTTTGAAGGAATTCGAGAAGACCATTTCTTGTTTCAAATGGGGTATATTTAGGGCCGTTTTGGGTGACGACACAGTGTCGTTTCAGGTTGTCCTGCGACCGTTTTGGGGCGTTTGTGCTGATTGGGATTGTACGCATCCTAAAGCAATTTACCGGGTACACATTCTGCATACTTCTATACCCACATGTTTAGAATCAAGATTGTAACTATGATGCCATATATACCAGCATTAGTGCTTATAGTGAAGGAAGTATTATTAAATTGATCTAATCGGGTAGCTGTGTAGTCATATATTATCATATTACGCTTCCATGGGATTATGAGGAGAACAGCAGAATAGAATGCAAAAGAGGTCACTCTCACCATGAAAGCCAGTAAGTTTTAGGACTTTGAAATGCCAAATCGTTTTTCAATTTTTCTCAACAAAATGGCAACCATGTTTTTCGCCTAGAGTCGCTCTTTTATACTTTTCATTTTTAGCCAACTTTGTCAACTCGTCACAATGACATTTACCAGCGAGCCTAAGCTGTTATTGCGCAGTGGACAGTTTTGGCTTAACTGGTTCGCGCGGGCGGGCGAAGGTCTTTTCACGATTTGAATTTCCGCAAAACATGGTCGTTTCGCAGGGTGGACAAGTCTTCAATACCCTACCAGTGTTGCTTCATTGAACTTGAGATTAAATGTCCTGCGCACATCAGCAACTTTATAATCGTTTTCTTCCGAGCCCATTGTACCAGTCTACTAATTTTTCTTTCAAAATTACTCTGTATCTAACAGCTGACCGAGCATTTATACCTTGTTAATTTCATCCAATTTTATGATCGCTCAACCTGCATGCTTCCTGCCATACGGAGACGAACATATCAATATCAGTACTATCCATATATCTGTCAAACCCGATTGTTTTATATGCATACTGATATTTTTCGTCCTCCAGCAACTCCGTTTAGCCTCCGCATTGCAAAACCCTTTAGAGCATATACGCCACGTTCGGCGCAGATTGTCGCTTGTGTTCGTACCCGGAAAAACCTGTATAATGTGAGTGAAGGTCTGACGTCCTTTTCCTGTTTGGCCCTTCTTCTCCCTTGCAATTTGAATTTTCTCCGCAACAATTCATCGCAGGTTTCCAGGTGGTAGAAAAGTATTGAGTGAGCGAATTCGTACACCTGTAATTAATTTTTTTGTTGTGAGATTAAGTCCCATGAGACAACGCATCTTCCGTTTATACTGTCATTTTAATGGGAAGAATTCATATGCCGCTAGAACAAGCGGGAAATGTTTCCTTCAGTAAACTCCCTTTTCGCTCCATATTTTTCGTTCCCATTTGGTAGTCTATTTCTTCTGTCGAGGGGATATCCGTTCTGCAGAGTTTCCTGCAATTCATCAAAATTTGCTACGTTGCGGAAATTCCAGTCATAAACTAACAAACTGAACCTTCAGCTTCACGATCCGATTCCTGTTTTTTGTTTATGCTGCCTTGCGGATATTTTTTATTTTTGTTATAACGAACTCAGGACCATTCACTATTTCGGTTTGAGTGCCAAAGTTTTATTAGTAGTGCACTGAATTTCTATAAACAAACTGCATATTGGGTGGGTCTAGGAGTTTTGCGAAGTGACTCGGTGCAAACGATTTCTTTTTCCTTTGGTGCCGTTTGTGTGCACCTCGAAAGTTTGAAAAGCAAAGCCATTCCACTGAAGCTAACTGCATTCAACCCCATGAACCCTAGAGTATGGTTTTGCAAAATTGAGGCAGCCTTCAGTACACACCGCATTAGCAGCGGCTTCATCTGGTGTTCCTATGCTGTTTACCTCATGAAGTCCCGGTCAAGTTGAAGGACCTGCTGGACCCCATACCGACGGTCAGCTCTTACGGCAGCCTAAGCAATGGTGCCATCCATCGAAATGCAAAAACAATTTTTACGAAATTCCGTGAAAGTTAGCAAACTCCGCCAAACAAGGCCTTCAAGATTAGTCGGAACTAAAGCGTTACGCGGGGCCGGTCCTGGCATGTCTCCAGGTAGACATTAACTGCCGAGAGCTGTAAGCGGCTAAGTCTCAGCTCTCGATGCAACAAGGTCTGTCTATTTTTAGCTCGACCGCACCTCTCGCCAAGACTACTGAGCGCACTAACCGAATTCTTTTGTTGCCCTTTTAATAGTGATGGTAAAAAGTATAGTTCTCGATTCTCAAGAGGAATGCGATGAGGCACCATCAAAATGTGGCGAAGAAGCATTCGTGAACAATGGGGCCAAATTTTGATAAGAAAGCACACGTATTGAACTGGTGAGCACAGAAAAAACATGAGTGTACACTGAGTGCGTTTGGGAGAAGAGCGCTGGTTATTCAAAAAATTCAAGGAAAAGCGTCTCTTATGAAAAGTACAGTGGATGCAAGGGCACAGCTTGTTTATATGCACCACTGGGTAGTGGCGTGGAGCAGAGAATATTAAAATCGATGCTCGGAGGAAAGTAAAAATTTTCGCCATGAAAACTGCCACAGTTGTACTAAAATGCGGCAGAGTTCTAAATTGAAATCTCACAGAGAAATGTGCAATTCGACTTGATGATATAAGTGATATATTGGCGTGCAAGATGGGCTACGTGCTGTATGGGATTATTACAACGGTCGAGACTATCCAGAATGGATAAAGTGGTGTGAAAGCTTGACTCTATAACGGGATGAAATAAAGCAACAATCATAATTGATCAAACAAATGAAGACAAAATATGACAGAGATCGGCAAATCCTTTTCGGGTGAAGGAGAAAGATTAGCTAAAAGAAGATAATAGCGAACTCTTACGATACAGAGAAGAAGCATTTGGATTCTAAAACAATTAGTAAGGAAATTTTTGATGAACGTGTGAGTGTTGACGGTTTCTATGGTCGTGAATGGTTATATCGGCGACCATGGCGTATCATAATGTCTCGTGGTTTCTACGTTTTTGGGAGGGTGTCCAAATGGACGAGTAAACCGATTCATCTGCACCAGACACAGAGACAAAGGCGGCGAGCTTGAATTACTGGTAACTGATGGCAAAGTGTTTCGCACTCACTGGTTGCGCTTCTGAGAGCTCGACTGTAGAAGCCGTAGACATACTGTGAGAAGGGCGAGCTGGAGATGTGACCTTTGGTCTCCTAGCTAAGAGATTTGGGATAGCGAGGTGCGGTGAGACCCGGGGAGCCATTAGATGACTGACGGGGGCTAGGTGCACGCTTGGATTCCAACGACGGCATCTTAACTGCTTCACGTTGTGACTGTTAGCGTGCGGCTTCCGTTTGTGGTAGTGGAAGAACTTGTCTTCCGACGGACACCCACTCTGAAACTGCTGCTTTAAGGTGTAACGCAGTCGGTGTAATCCACCGGACTGGATGCCGTTGCATGTTGCTGCAGCCAAAATACCGGCCCGATGAGCGCCTTTCATAAGGTGGAGCTGACCGCTTCCACAACGACGGGTTCATCACGGCAAAGATTATTATTTGTCAGGCGGGTTTAGGAGGGGTGTCTGGTCCCGGATTCCCTCTGCACTTATGCGGTAGCGTGGTATTTATAATGGGATTAACGGTTGCGACGCAGGAGTCGTTGAGGACGCTCGATGCCGGAGATTCTCACAAAAGAAGGTAGGGAAAAATCTTGTGGAACAGGCGATTGTGAGCAACGGTTGATTTCCGACAGAGCTGGTCAGCGCGCGGTGCAAAAAGTTTGGTGAGTGTTTCTTTCCAAATTGCACCCACATTGAGTACAGATCTGCTTGCAGAAAACCCATGTTCCGCTCGGAAACATTTTGTAGTCTTTTTCTGTTCCTATGGTCTCCTTCTCCCTATTTTAAGAATTACTTCAACACAACTTCCAAGGTTAAGGATGTGAAATCCACTGTCAAAAGAATTGACTGACCAGGATCTCCGGCAACCGCTGGGTCGCTCTGATTGATACATCCAATGAGATAAGCTGAAGGTTAGGAGACTTGAAGAAACAACTGGCCAGTGCTCTCACCCAGCTGACAACATCGAAGGTCGTCATCACCAAGTTAGTTTTACCCACCTTATCGGGCTATCAACAAGCCCATCCGATCCCATCTTCCCAGATTAAATCGATTCATTGAATCAGTGCGGTTTAAATCAAGCAGGCCTAGCCAGATATCAGAAGTGCTGGATCATTAAATATCTCAAACGCCAACATCTGAATAAAATCAAACCAACCATAACAAAATTGTACAACACGGCTAATTTACCTCGTTCTTCAGTAGGATCAAGTTTGATGATCCAGCGTAACTCCTGTCCGCTCCCAGTTCAAGTCTAGGACGACAAACTTGCCTGAAAATTCATCAAAAAGAAAGTTACTATTGCAGCGGATACACTGTAAAACTACTAGGATTGTGTCGGATCGTAGGCTGCTCCCGGACGGGGCACCTAATCTGCGAAAATGGAGCAACGCCCCTCAGCTTAGAGCTCATCATGTTTCTCCTTCGTACTTCAAAATCGCTAAACCTTCAATCGCAATAACTGATCCTCCAGCTTTATCCGAGATCCGAAATAGAGTTACACAAGTGACTCTTCTCATCTTCTATCCAGTGACGACACAATTGGTCGCATCTAGAAAAATCCACGACAGGATGCCAATTTCCGTTGCTTTCGTCAAATGTCCCTCATTCAAGATGCTGCCAAAAGTCCGCAAAAGGCGAAACCGTAATGGTCGAAGCGTTCAGCCTAATCACACTGTCCGTAAACTCAAAAATTAGACTCCGTACTCCTTCAAATCCTAGCCCTCAAACCACCCAATACATTCAAAAGTTGCTGTCGAAACGGATGCCACAGACACAGACTGCATACAAGAAGCCATAACTTGCACCCGTCACCCGGTCATCAAGAAAATCTGATCTAATATGTGATAATAATTTACTAAGTAAACCAAACAACCTCAAAATGTCAGATCTGCTAAAAGTAGAGAGCAGCTCCGATCCAAAAAGTTGCCAGGTTTCCATTCTTCACGCACTCCAACGGTTGCACAATTTCCCCCAAACGGGTAGCTTACACCTTTTACCCCGCCACCTTTGATGCAAAGTGTCTGGCACCATTCCGTTCCGCTGCACCTTCACCCAACACAATCTCATTCGGTGCCGCCTAACATACAGTGGAATGAAATTTATCTCAAACGTGAAGGCCTTATGAGCAGTATACCAAACATGCCGGCATACCACGTCCACTGATGTCTTCCTTACAATTACCCACGCAGCAAATGTCTTGCTCCACCTTCCTGACGGATTACCTGCCTCCTACTCGCAGCCTTTATTTAAAGCTATCGCATTTTTTTGTTCATGACCAAAACGTCCTCTCTCTAGGGATGCAAACCCTCTCAAATGAGGGAGGTCAAAAAGTAGTACCAGAAAACTTATAAAACGATCGAAAAATGCAGTTGCTCCAAACATTACCAATTACCGAGAAACTGGGCTTCCCCTACTGTGAAATTGGTCAGCAGCAAGAGCCCTTCCGGACATTTCTGCGACTCAATAATTGCTCGCTCCTAACAAGCGAAAGCTGAATGTGTCTGCCTTCCTGTGCCATCAGCAAATATTCATTTCGTACCAACCAATGACACTTGGCTCGTTGACTTCATGCGGACAACCCCACGGCCGGTGCCGGCTGTAAAAATTTCAGAAAAATCCATCAAAACCAGCAGGGCAGGCCATCCCTCTAGGTCAGATAAACATTGTCAGCAGTAAACTGAACACCATAAAAGATGCCGTTCAGCTCAGAGCTGACAGCGGAAACGAGGGCCTTCTTGCCGGACGCGTCTGCTGCAAATCTGATTCTTCCCAAGATGATTTTCTGATGAAAAATGAACTAATAAATACGACGTCTGTTTTGATTAGTCCCAAGGTGGTCGCTGGAGACCCTCTTCCCCGGGCTTACGCTGGTCCACGCTCTCCGTCCCAAATCACTTGCTTCTTTTCCTGGAAGTATTTATCATGGCGGATGGACCCAGCAAGTAGCTGCTCCAGCAAAGAGTTGTAATTTTCTTGACCTGATTTTAGTGGGCTTACTACATGTTTAAACGTCTGCCGAGGCTGAGTAAACTGGATATTACTACCACCTTGCTAGCTGTCCATTCAAGCTACTCCTCCTGAATAGCTGCCTACCACCAAATTCAAAGCTGCACATCAGAACTGATTGGAACTGTCATCTACCCTGTTTCCAGTCCGCCGATTCCAACCCGTTTTTCTAACAACAAAAGTACGGGCGGCCGCCCAACTTGAAACTAACCAGCATACTTATTCTAATCCCAAAACTCTTTCTCTAGATACCCCCAACGTTATTGTGGTCGGCTTAACTGTAAGCGCGATCAAATACAACGAAACTTTCTCAAGACCACAGCGTTTTTGTTGTTTCTAGGAATAAATCATCTAACTACAACCCTGGAAGCGACTATGGACCAAAGAAGCAAATAGCGAGAGATACTATCTCCAGACAGCCCAACTAGCACTAGCACTAGCGAAATTGCCCAAATGCAAAACCACCCTTTCCAGACCATCGGCCAATCAGATCCTACGTATTATTTGCAAAAACGTTTGGTTGAACAATCCGCAAGAGATTCTAGGTACACTCATCAATTTCTCCGCATTTGTTTCGGTGAACGACGACAATCTTATCACTCATTTGTGACTTGCCTTAACTGCAGGGCCAGGCGCCACAGCAGTATTTCATCCACCGTAAGCAGACAAGCTTTCGGTAAAACCCAAAATTTGTTACTAATGTGGATCCAATTCACTACCTCTGGCTCCCTTCCCGATATCTCAGTTTTCTCTGTAATGCCTTTAATTTGTCTGTTCAATGTCGCACCTTACCATCAAAATGGAAAACAGGTGTGATTATCCCCCCTCACGAAAATGGCATACGTGGTGCCCCCGCCGATCACCACCCAGCCGGCGACAATGCCATAGTTTTCAGAATCATGGAACGATTGATTAAGGATAGCCTTTCAGCCTACATTATGAGACATAAACGTAGTTACGTTGGAAAGTTTTTGCTACTGGCTTGACTGATTAGTGAAACCCTAAAACAAACGCCCTCAACATGAAAAGTTAATTACAGTAATCTTTTAAGAGATGACAAAAGCTTTTAACAGATTGTAAACCATGACTTTCTAGATAAAAATGAACCCTTTGGTGCCGTCAAAAGACACTCTCCATGGTTTTTACCAAGCTTATCATCAAGAAACCAAGCGTTTCAAGTGGATGGCTTCACATATGAACATGGATTAACCACCAGTAGTGCAGCCAAATGCAACGATCTGGGCCCACTATTTTGAGTCAACAATGCGTTTGACGTCATTCGTGGCGATTCATTTTTCTATTTCCTGACGAACTCACGATGTCCACACTTTTCATCCTGAAGCTTTAGTTCCAATATCATTATCACTTCCAATGGTTTCAAGTCACTCAGCCCCTGAGCAAGCGACTGGATGGCTGAATTATGTGCGGAAGGGAACGGCAAATCGGGATGCAAGTGAACTGTGCCCCAAGGAAAACTCACAGTTGGCAAAGAAAACAGTTCGATTACTTTCAACTGGCTACCATGGTCAAAATTATTCATGCACATTAAAATTTTTGCAACTGGCCCTGACAGAAATTCTGAGGGCAAACAAAACAGTTGGGCAACTACGCAAAACCCCAAAGTTGAAAAATAGAAGCTGCGACATTTTAGAATCACTTTAGACCCGTTCCGAAATATTGCTCTCCAGTCTGTTCCACCGTGAGGCATTGAGATAGAGAAGCAATTCAAAACGTCCGGCATGCGTTTGTCTCCTGAAACTTAAATTACTTAGAACGCTGTGAGGTGCTGAACTTGGATCCTCTATGGCTCCGACTTACAAGGGCAAACCAAGTGCTGTTCAACAAAGTTGTTGAAGGTGTCCGCTGGATCTCTACATCTGGCATTAGAAATCCACTCCTGCAAATTCTTGAAAATGAGGGTTCAATATACTTTTCCTAGTACCCAAAGTGGCTGTCATACCGATGTCTTTATTGTCAAATATTCATCATTGTGGACAAACCTTTGCCAAACCATGTGGACCATTTCACCACCAACTGTTGCATCACAGAAGAATTACTCAGAGTAGTTACTTCATCCTTCCCAATTCATTTACATCACACAAGCCAACCTGAGGTTTGAATGTTCTAAATTGAATTGGGCTTTTAAAAATATCACTGGCAATGAATTAATCACCCTGAAGAAGGAACGAAGTTTCACTGCCCAAATTACCCCTTAGGAAGGGCATAATAAGCATGTACTTACCGTACTCCGGATTTCCTGCTCTTATTCCTCGCAACTCCTGTATACGAATAACTTCCCCCAGTGGATACACATAATTTTCGACCGACCCCAAATTAGAACCTTGCCACCCACTTTTGAGAGTTCGAATATCTGTCACCAGGAAGCCTGAAGCATTTTTTCATTGATTTTTCTATGGCAAATATTCTATCTTTTATTTACCGCCTTACCAAAAATCTGCACCGGCATACAACCTTGTTTTTCCATCTCACGATTTCATACTTAGTTTCGACGCTGCCACAGATGGCCTGCTTATGAGCAGTTTTACGTCAACCGCACTTCTTGCATTCTCTACTGCCTCAAACGGTTTTTTTGCTTAGTGATCTAGCTTTGATCCATTAAAACCTGGCTACACAGACTATGTGCATGGGAGTTCCCAAGTACATCTGTTTTTGCAGCTCTTGGCATCAACTTCAGTACCGTCACCAAAACGAGCATGACATCCATCATCGTCCTCATTTCTTACTTTGCGTCACTTTGCCTGCTTCACAGGGCTTGATGTGCTCGCTGGTCTGGACTATATTCTGACGAATCAAGACTACTAACTTCGGACAAATCTATGTCTGCATCTCGAATTCTGTGCGCCTCACGGCTGGCCAAATCCCTCTTGTCGCCCCAAGGGAATTCCTGCCTTTTTGCTTTCGCCGCCAAAACACTCAAATATTATTTTTCGAAGCTTCCTTTTTTTCCTCTCCTGATGCATTCCATCCCCATGCATCTTCTCCGCAAAGTTTCCGGGTTCCGAATTCTTGACTACTTGATCTCGCCTCGATAAACCGTGATTTTGCTGCACTGAGTGTAATTATTTTGAAGTTAATCTTTCTCTTTTGCCTCCTGCCGCACTTATGCCGGCTGCCATTTACTTTCCTTCTTCCCGAATATTGCCTCGCTTTCTATTTGCTCACTGGTACAGACGATATGTACGCTAGATCAGCCTGTCCGGTCATTTATATGCGCCAAAATGATGGGATACGGCAACGGAATCGTCAGTAACCCCGAAAGTTTTGTGCTTTGGTATACACGCTGTTGTTTTCCTTTTATCAGGACCACTCGCACAATTACTCGCATTCTGGTCCGCAGCTGGCAACAAAGCCAGATCGTCGTTCGATGCCGTCTTTCCAGACCGTTCAATTCAGTTTGGACGTTATAAATGAACCCGTACTCTCATTGCCTCAGTTTCAACTCGCCTGCATTTATCCATTCCTGGAAGCAGTTCTTTGGCTCGTTCTACCTGCAGGCGTCCAAAGTCTCTTCTCAATCTCTCGTTTACACAGGTGCTATCCCAGTAGCACGGGGCATGGCCAGATCCTCCACTTTGGTCGGCCACGGTAGGGTGCAGAAGTATGTGGGTGTAACTAGTTTCGCGGATCACACGCCCTGCATTCATCTACCAGTGGGGCTTTTCACGTTGAGTGTCTAGCTCTCGGTCGCCACCACTGATTTGCACTGCTCTGATTACTGACCATTTAGTCCCAAAAATCATGTGACCCTTGTTGCACGGGTTTCCCACTGCGTCTTCCAAAAGTTCACGGTACACAAAGCTTGCAAAATGAACTCGTCGCCATCTGATTGGGTCAAAAAATTGGCATCCATTTCATCTTTCTTCTCTTCAAAGCTAGGGTCCATCATCGACTGTGAACCATTCTTGTTACAAATTAACCCGGATCAGACTTCTCCCTCTGGCAACTGTGCTTCACAATGGCACCCCTAACAGTCCCTCAGTTGTTTCCCGTTCTCCGACCTAAGCTCCTAATCACACTGGCAAACAACTCTTGGTCTCGTCCAGATATTGTTATTCGGGAAAGGCCCATAGCTATCGTTGGGGGCAACAACCTATCATGTTGTGTACTCTTTGAGTCTACTTTTCGCGAAAAAGAAAGCTTGGAAGCCACAAGAATAGCCACTGTAGTCTATTTATCATCTCTGATGTTTACACTTTTAATTCCGTTTATCTTCCCCTTCTATCTAGCCATACAGAGCGTGCTTTCGTTTGCGCAGGAGTTGGATGAAAACTGATTTGTCCCGAGGTGAGGCATTAAGGGACAAAGAGTAGTTTTCTCCCGACTGTTACTCTAATCTTCCTGATTGAAATCGGCAGGGTGAGACGAGGTATTTTGTTTTTTCTTCATTTAGCTAGACCAACTGAACTGGACCTGGACGAGTTGGATTCCCAGCTGGGGTGCATACCATCGAAATAATTCCGGAAACTCGAATAACCCGGGGAAAAATTGGCCATGTGAAGAATGAACTGAACTGAACCCAGGATAAAAGGGCTTATTGGTGTTGCACCTGCGTGATACTGCGAGACTAAAAAGAAAACAGCTCCGAAATCAGTGCCTCTCAGACAACGATGGGTTTCAAGTCCCGAGCAGTATCGGAAACCAAGGAAACATTACTTCAACACACCGATTTGGACTCTCGTTTGGCCGTGGCGGGCACTTCTGTCGGGGCGAACTGAGCTGAACTGAATTTGTGCACTGAAGGTCACTAGGACAATAGCCGCGGAAACCACCATGGCCGGGGCCTCCCAGTTGAGTTGCGAGTATGGATCTCCGAAGTTTTATGCTTATTGCGCTCTTGGCGGTGTTATAAGTTGCGGAACAACACATACAGCTATTGTGCCCTTAGATTTGGTCAAGTGTAGAATCCAGGTGGACCGTGCCAAGTACAAAAATATTTTCAATGGTTTCCGCGTGTCGGTTGCAGAGGACGGCATACGAGGCCTGGGACGGGGCTGGGCGCCGACGGCCATCGGTTATTCATTGCGATGTCTTGGGAAGTTTGGGTTCTATGGGGTTTTCAAACATTTTTACAATGGGTTGCTTTCCGAGGAGAATGCGTACTTATGACAAAATTATGTTTGCCTGGCTGCCAGCGCCAGTGCAGAATTTTTAGCTGACATAATGTTATGTCCCATGGAAGCTGTTAAAGTGCGTATACAGACGATGCCCGGATGGGCGAACACCCTGCGAGAGGGGGTACCGAATATGATCCGAGATGAAGGGTTAATGGGGTTCTACGGAGGGATTGTGCCGTTACGAGGCCGTCGGATTCCGTATACAATGATGAAGCTTGCATGCTTTGAGCAAACTGTGGAGGCACTATATAAGTATGTTGTACCAAAACCCAGCGACCAGTGTTCAAAATCTGAACAGTTAGTAGTGACTTTCATTGTTGGTTATATTGCGGGTATATTTTGCTTCATTGTATCTCATCCTCCGGACACAATTGTTTCCAAACTCAACAAGGATCCTAATGCACGCCTTGTAGAGGTAGCGAAGAACCTGGGGCTTCTAGGCAATGTGGAGCGGTGTTGGTCCGCGTACCATCATGATCGGCACACTTACAGCCATCCAGTGGTTCATCTATGATGGATTCAAGGTAGCCATAAGGCCTTCTCATCCCCCGCCTCCTTTGATACCTGAATCACTGAAAGCAAAACTAGAAAGTCAAATAGAAGAGTATGGATCTAATATGCTATGAATATCCGAAAACGTTGGACAACGGCATAGCTTAATATGTTTGTTGATTTGTGCCGTTTTTTGCAACAGCTGCCGTAAGGATGACATTATGCCTAAGTCGTTAATATCAGTAGTTTTAGGTTTCATCTGCTGAAAGAAATTTGCAGCTGACCTGCGGCATAATGCTTATATTGCGTAAACGTTGGTAGCTAGACGTGAACTGTATCAGCAACGCTAAGCAAATCAATGTTATGAGATGACGCAAGATTCAAGGATGCACAAGCCAAAGGTGTTTAAAATCACAAAATATGATGAGTGCATGGATCCACCCAACGGTATGTTGACATTTTGGCAAGCCCGCACCGGAAACGGCTCAAAAGGTTGTTCACCGATGCCAAAGGTAACGGGGATACATCCACTACAAGGAGGGAAGAAAATCAAAGAAAGTATGAAACTGAAGGTGCGGAAAAGTGGAGCAGCAGAAGTTGAACCTGAATTCCGGTTAATATCTGTTACAAAAGGGATACCGAGGACTAACGGCAACATATATGACATTTGTAGCGGAATAAGTATTACCATGACAAAGATTAGATAGAAATGCAAGGTTTAACTTGGCTCTTCAAAGCCATGATGGTTTAGAGCCGAAGAGATCAAATCTAGTTCTTTACATTAAATTAGGTTAGTGATCAAGGAGGTTTCTATTTAACGGCCGATGCATGCTCTCGATTGCGATTCGATCAACTTTACGCATATGCGGAAAGGTAATAGGGCAGTATTTGAGACGTGGCCTAGAGTGGGCTCCGAATGTGATCAAATTTTAATTTTGAGTGTGGAACGTACGTAGGAAATTATCGGCGGGTTATTTATCTATAGGAGTTTGGTGGTGGGCCTTCTCAGGGTAGCTAAAATAGCAGGAGTACTTTAGCCCCAAATCGTTGCCCGTGTGATAAAGAACTGGGGATGTCAGTTGTGCAGAGGGAGCCCGGGATAGCATGACATTCACGTTATTTGGAACACCAGTTATCAAGAGACTTTAGATCTTTACTGGAGTTAAATGAACCAGCTCCAAAAGTTTAGACCATTGTAATGTCATTGGCAGACAGGAATAATGCAACGACGAATTATTTTGGGATTAGCATTAATATATAGCAGGAATAGAAGCGGAACAAGGACGCTACGCTGAATAACTCCACTGGTAATGGCGCAGGGCTGAAAAAACAACCCTTAATATTGACTACCTGAAAACAATCAGAAAGGTAGGATGATAAACATGATAAGAGTGGATTCCTTATTCCACGAATCCTAATTTTGGCGAGAGGAATGGAAAACGCCGTCAAACGCTTTTTACAAATCTCAAACGATAATAGGAGTAATAATAACAATGTATATTTCTCGATTTTCTAGAGGCATGCGCAAGGCAAGATCAAGTTTTTACATAGATGATGCGCTGGAAACACGAACAATATAAATCGAAGGGAGAGGGGTGAGAGCGACCTCAAGTAATTTGAAAGGTTTGTTTGTTTTTGTATATTTCTCGATTTTCTAGAGGCATGCGCAAGGCAAGATCAAGTTTTTACATAGATGATGCGCTGGAAACACGAACAATATAAATCGAAGGGAGAGGGGTGAGAGCGACCTCAAGTAATTTGAAAGGTTTGTTTGTTTTTGTATATTTCTCGACATNACTCGAATAACCCGGGGAAAAATTGGCCATGTGAAGAATGAACTGAACTGAACCCAGGATAAAAGGGCTTATTGGTGTTGCACCTGCGTGATACTGCGAGACTAAAAAGAAAACAGCTCCGAAATCAGTGCCTCTCAGACAACGATGGGTTTCAAGTCCCGAGCAGTATCGGAAACCAAGGAAACATTACTTCAACACACCGATTTGGACTCTCGTTTGGCCGTGGCGGGCACTTCTGTCGGGGCGAACTGAGCTGAACTGAATTTGTGCACTGAAGGTCACTAGGACAATAGCCGCGGAAACCACCATGGCCGGGGCCTCCCAGTTGAGTTGCGAGTATGGATCTCCGAAGTTTTATGCTTATTGCGCTCTTGGCGGTGTTATAAGTTGCGGAACAACACATACAGCTATTGTGCCCTTAGATTTGGTCAAGTGTAGAATCCAGGTGGACCGTGCCAAGTACAAAAATATTTTCAATGGTTTCCGCGTGTCGGTTGCAGAGGACGGCATACGAGGCCTGGGACGGGGCTGGGCGCCGACGGCCATCGGTTATTCATTGCAAGGTCTTGGGAAGTTTGGGTTCTATGAGGTTTTCAAACATTTTTACAATGGGTTGCTTTCCGAGGTAAGTGTTTGTTGAATTTGTTGCCTGAATGTTGCAACAGGAGAACGCGTACTTATGGCGAACTTCTGTCTACCTGGCTGCCAGCGCGAGTGCGGAATTTTTTGCTGACATAATGTTGTGTCCCATGGAGGCCGTTAAAGTGCGTATACAGACGATGCCCGGATGGGCAAACACTCTGCGAGAGGGTGTACCGAAAATGATCCGAGATGAAGGGTTAATGGGGTTCTACAAAGGGATTGTGCCGTTATGGGGCCGTCAGATTCCGTATACAATGATGAAGTTTGCATGCTTTGAGCGAACTGTGGAGGCACTATATAAGTATGTCGTACCAAAACCCCGCGACCAGTGTTCAAAAGCTGAGCAGTTAGTGGTGACTTTCGTTGCTGGTTATATTGGTAAGTCCTTGGCTTAATAATCTCATGTTTTAGCTGGTATATTCTGCTGCATTGTATCCCATCCTCCGGACACAATTGTTTCCAAACTCAACAAGGATCCTAATGCACGCCTTGTTGAGGTCGCGAAGAACCTGGGGCTTCTAGGTGAGTTCTGCCAGTGTATTATTTTGTTAATCCGGAGTACGAACAAAAGAAATCATTTGAGGTGAAAAGTCGAAAAACAGCTTTGTATGTTCGAATCCATCCATTTTGTCTTATTTAATTACCACTTCATGTTGGGAACATGAGTGAAGTGAAAGCGAAGGGACCTATCTCAACAGGTCAGGAGCCCACTTTATCAGTCGCAAGGGGCACTGACAATCATTGCTGTAAAACTTGGGGTGGCGTAGTACAAACAGGTCAGGTGTTGTTGGCTTTCGGAACCAAAGCATTTTATCAAATTATATGGGCGTTGGGCCTAGGTATTCTTAATCACAGCACGCTTCACGCATGGATGTGATAGAAGGAACATGCACCATAACCGTTTGGGCTTCCTACTTAGGAGGAAGGCAACCATGTTCCTGAAAGTTCTCTGCTCTTCACCGAAAGGGTGTCAGAGACTACTTTTCGAATTTGAATGATTATAAAATGCGCTGTATCCTACTTGTCAGCTGCTATGGCGTTGTCTTCCCCGCGCTTGCAGGTCCAGTTGTTTTTGTATTATAATGCCCCACTGATATTGCACGGTGTTGGTCGTCTTTTTTGCCACCGAAACGCACAAAACCGAAGATCCAATGGTATTTCACAAATCAATTTATATGGGTCAAACGCTGAGCTGTCTCAGAATGAGCTACTTGGAAAGCATCTGGCCCCTCACGTTCAACTTAGCCTCTGGAGAATCGACTCCGGTGGGTAAATGCATTGAGACAACTTAACGGTCAAAATACCGCTAGATGAATCTATGGGTGGCGTACCTGAGATTTCTTTCGACCTCGGGGGAAGTCATTACGCCTCATTGGTCAACTGTCGCCTCCCCAAGCGGTCGTGTTGTCATTTTCTATCGAATCAGAATGATTGAAAGAATGCGGTTTGTAAAGTTACAGTGTTCCGTGTGCTGGCTGTGAAGGTCCACTCCCTGTTCCCCTTGGATATTCACTTTTTATGGAAACATGTAACTCTGGGGAAAGGCAGCGGTCAGTGAGGCTGGTCTTGCTGCTTAGCGCTGAACGATGATGATGGTGCCCTGCTTCGGGTTTTTGAATAAAGACTGAATGAGTGAAAAGAATTTGTCTGGCACGTGGTTCAATAAGGCAGCCTCAGAGCTTAATCATCATCAACATCATCATCATCATCATCGTTCAGCGTTAAACAGCAAGGCAAGCCTCACTGACCGCTGCCCTTCCCCAGAGTTACACGTTTATATAAAAAGAGTGAATATCCAAGGGGAACAGGGAGTGGACCTGCACAGGCGGGAAAAGATAAGATGTCGCTGCAGCCAACACAAGGAACACAGCCTAACTGTACAAACGCACGTGTTTTCAATCATTCTGATTCGACAGAAAATGAAAACACGATCGCCACTGTTCACGGTTCACTGCCATATCCTTCGGTGTCTCCAACCAGTTAGGTGACGGGTCTTTCGTATCCCAACCACGAAGACGTGAGACACCT
>LUCM01002783.1:0-23751 GCA_008360955.1 Fasciolopsis buskii | reverse complement strand
GCAGAAGGGGCAAAGACATTTGGCTGAAGACAGAAGAGGCAGGTTGAGGGAACTCTGAGCACTAGCATACTTATCACTGCCCACCCAACCTGCGCTCGATGCAATGGGAAGCGCGGTCCTCATCATTCTGCGCTACGACCGATGCTGCATGGAATTATTTGCAGACGTGCAGCTGATGGCGATTGATGGACGGGTGTTGCCAGGGGGTCCATCTGTTAAGCAGAAGAACGATTAGGGTTCTCAACCAAAGCCTTTGGTTGTAGCCAAAACCTGCCCTTACGTCAGCGAGGTGGGGGTGAGTGGAAGCTCATCTACTTGGATCAATTATTCTTTCACTCGTTTTTCCGACTGCGGTGTCAGACTGATCTATGGTGAGACTTTTGCCGATCCAAAGATAAAAATACCGTCCACTAACGTGAAACGTGCCAATAAAACGTAGGATGATTTAACGAAATAGGATTTCAGCTGATGAATTACAATGCTATTTCTTCTCTGACACATTGTCAACGAAATCTCTGACTGCGGTGAACGCTGAGGTGCATTTGAGAGACGAATAATGGAAATCATTCAGTCTGGTCTATGGATTTCTGATTATTGAAACATGATAGTTGGGAATTTGTTTGGAAATACACTGCTGAAACCAACAAGAACAGTACGGTGACAAGAAAAAGTAACACAATGGATGTATAGTGCACGTCTGAAGAGTGAGCTGGTTTTGCCGGATGACATCGTCGACAGCAAGATTACCAAGCAGACCGGGGTCTAAGCATTTCACCAGTGCTCAACGTAGCATTTAGTAATTCTCAAAACGCTGACACGTCCACACATCGCTCCTATAACAAGACAGAAAGACGTCCCCGTGAGCAATTCAGTGAGTGAAAGTCATCACGACATTCACAGGTGGTTGCTTGATCACGATAATAGTGACTGACATCTTGGGAGAAATCAAACCGTTGATACAGGGACGAAGTATTTTGGTTTCGCCAAAAGACTCCATTTCCGTTCCGTTATGACGGATGGTGATTCTTCGGTGAAATGTATACCGAACTATTGTTTCCCAGGCGGTCATCATAAAGCCCGGAGATTCTAAGGCTGTGCAGTAAGTCATCGCAACTGCATTTATGCGGTAAACCACATAATAATTTATGCGATGCATTTTATTTAGGACAGAGCTTGCCTACTGATCCCGATAGTCAAAATTGACGCTGATGTTACAGGCTAATTACTCTTTACTACGATCATACGCAAGGATGAAAAAGAGGAAACATCGATCCGAATGTAATTCAAATAAGATGAGTAATGGAATGCAGAACAAGCTCTACGCCAAGGTGTTATTTGACAATTTTAAAGTACCCCGCAAAAAAATACGTCAATTTGCTACATACCACCTGATCTACCTGCATACGGTCACGTAATGTCACGCGACTCAAAGAATGGGAGAATATGAGATGCATGACCGAGGTTTAATTTTGGAAATATGAAATGAGACTTTCATTATCAATCTGTATCGGTCCATGTGCCAACTATGGACTTGGTTGATGACTGAAACGGCAAAAGACAGTCTCACAATGCAATCGAGTAGGAAGACACGTGTGCATCAGAAATGCAGCTTACACTGCAGGCGTTTGTGATTGAGAGAAACCGCTAATCAAGTGTCAGTTTCGGTTTTTACGACAATAAAACTGGCATTAGTGATCTCCGGATGTGGTTGCTACATCACAGCACCAACTATTCAAAAAGTGAAAAAGAACGAGGAACAGTGAAAGATGGACTGCAAAACAAGAAGTTGAAGAACGATATCGAAGAGCAGATTTAGAATGAAGTAACGCCAACGCCTGCTGCTCCAAGCCATACAACCCACTCTCTCCAAATATCGCGTGGGAGGACCTCGTGAACTCAATTAGGTAGTTTGATTGCACTTAAACGAGTCCACAATTTAACGTTCTCATAAGTTTTCCCATATCATCAACTAGCCAACCCAAACCATCCTCCAGGTATTACCTGCCTCAAAGAACAGCGTAAAACGAGATAATCGTTCTGTAGACATGTGCTAAACACGCCCCAACCACCTTAATCCACTCAGATTCAGTACCTTCTCTAAAAAGTGAACCGTAAGACCCAGTAACCTATGCCTAACTTCCGAGTTACTCACAAAATCCTCCGCCCATGTTTTACCAACAGTACGAAGACAACGGGGTTCAAAAACCGAAAGACTTCGCATATCTTCTGCTCTCAACGGCCATGCTTCGTAACTGTAGAGCAATTTAGAAGTGACGAATGCCAATCGAACCTTTTATATACTCGAAGACAATCTGCTGTACGACCAACAGGTGAGATACAACTACCCAAGTAACTAAACCTTTGACCGAACAATTCACTGCGAACATAATGTTATATACTTTACAGAGAAAAACTAGTTTATCTTTTCAGTAGTATGTTTCGCATGTGCATGGATTAATAAAATTTTTCCCCGGAAGCACAATACCGGTTTCGCTGTCATTGGCGCTCTTCAGGCATGCGTACCCCGTATTCTTCTGTCTAACCAACCCTATACTAGTGCGTTCATTACTTAGCTTATCAATGGAATCTCACTTGAATCGTTAGGAGCATGAATGGATGACGAGTCTATGTAAGAACCACATGGTGATTCGTCGAAGGATTTTCGTCGCTTGGACAGAAGAATACCGGGTACTCATACTTGAAGAGCGCCAATAACCGCGAAACCGGTCGTTTGCTTCCGGGGAAAAATTTTAATCATCCATGCATATGCGAAATATACTACTGAGAAGAAAAACCGACACTTTTGGACCTTGTGTACCCTTTCTGAAGATTAGCCTTGCCTGAACAGCAAAAATCCCCCGACGAACCACCATGCGATTCTTAAATGGACTTATCACCTATTCACGCGCCTAAAGATTCAAATGTGATTCTAGTGGGAAAACTGGTTTAATTTTCATGAAATAATTCACCATGTCATATCATCGCTCAACTCACCATAAGAAAACCATGGAAGCATTGTACGGCTCTTTCATCCTTGTTAGGAATCATCAGCAGTGCATATCCACCGCGCCCGAACTGGGACGCGAACCCGAACAATGACGAACGATTCTGAGTGGAACGCCTTAGCCGGTACGCTACCGGGCAGGCTCTGAAAACATTCAATCTCCTACTACTAAAATGTAGTTCAATTTTGTCAAACAAATGTTCGTAACCGATGGTGATGTTCGTAAGCTTATTACAGTGAGGCAGTCAAACTCTGCTCCTTCTCACAGAACTGTGGAGCAAATCTGGAGGCGCAAGATGCACAGCGAAAAGAGATGGACGACCAGTGTAAAAATTTCAACTTTTCGCGTTTTGCAACACCACCCATACGCGCAAACGAGTTCTCCCAGTGCGTGAGGAAAAGAGCATTGAAATTCAGCCATCTTATACAAAAATCTCCGTTCTGGCAAAGGTCCCGCAGTCATAGAGTGCGATTTTAAGCTCCAACATTGCGTCCTGACGGCCTTTGTGGAAGGCAGAAATCTGTGGTGCCCTAGCACATTACCTACCGTAACTTATAGGGAATCCGTGATTCATCGCCATCGCATATATCAAGATCTTAGGTATTGGCTGTCGTTGTTGTAGTTATTGGTTTGTCAATAATAAAACCAGTTCTAACACGCATAGCCTAATACCTTACCACTTAATTCATACGGAAGATCGTGGGCATGCTTAACCAAAGCAAATGAATATTTGAAACGTGTAAAATGTTCCAGAGGAAGAGACTTGTGCAAATCAACCAGGAAGTGCAATGGTTGTAAAGGGAAAATGGATGAAACTGACCTGTTTTGAACGGTGAGATCCACAAACGCTGGACAGTTGCAGGCACTAGGTGATACAATTACAGGCTAGGATCAGTGACTTCGTTGTACACAGTCTGCTCATATAGACGATTTGCGGTTCCATTTCCGTTGCACCCGCGATCGTGCAAGGTGAGAACAAAACCGAATGTGAATAATCAACTCTGTGTGTATTGCAAGAGTCGGTCGTCTCAAATCACCTTAGAACAGATCAACTGTGATTACCTTAAGTTTAATATGACTGAATGTGCAATTGATATTGGATGAACGGGTGATAAGTGACAAAGACAAACTAAAGACAAAAATAATTTGCCCACCTTTTGTTGTCTCCTCGGGCTTCACCTGACTAGTCGGTCGATCTGTGCTTAGCTCGGTCTGATCCAACGGTTCGTTCAGCGTTCCATCAAATGTCAAACCTTTATTGAAGCAGGGGGGGCGGACAAGAATGAACACAGTTATGGAGAAAATATAGAGATGGGCTCGAGCTTGAAATCAATATTGAGTAGCCAAATAAAGGGAAGCGCAATCATAAGTAATAATAAATCACTTCCGCGAGGGGTCGATATTACAATTCGAATACAAAGAAAACCACCATAACTGCTATTGTCTTCGATCCGTGGGATATAATCAGGATATATATGCGTTCTTTTGTAAATGAGTTGGGTGGACCAGCGCGTAGATAGAAATTCAAAGAATGGATGAGTGAATGAGCAGGTGTGTTTAGTGAATCAGTGAGTGGAAGTGAGTGAGGTGGGCGAGGGACTGAAATGGATATAACGATATGCAAACTGGAAAGTTGGATAAATTAGGAATTGAGACGGGCACACGCACAGAAAGCCGAAATGAGTGAAGCAAAATGTGTTAGATCGCGAATAATCGAGAACTGCTTCAAATTTGCTGTAGCACAATAATCAAATGGCAATTATTACAGATGGACGATGGGTAGGATTTCCTGAAATAGCTTTTGCAATGTAAATATAGCTTAGGGGAAACAATCTCAATGTTCATTACTTTGATTCGTCAAACGGACGAGAACGGTTCAGACCAGGGGAGGATTTTCGTGAACAGTCCCTTTGATAGGAAGATTTACACTACAGTTAAGCCACGCATCATCTCTATGAATTGTAACCGTAACTAGGGATTGAATAGTACCTCGTACACGAGGGAATTCCGTATAATTCAGGTATTTGAGTTTACCAGAGTTCACGAATTCGCATTACATCATTCTTTAACAAGAGAAAGAAAAAGCACGCATGAGCGCAACCGGTAAACAGAAGACTGGCTATGAAGTTAGCATTTTGCGGTACACTAACTTCTCACTTATTTAGAAATAGACTAGAGTACCCCGGTGTGCTCACCGTGCGACAAAAACATACATATGAGCGCACACAGGTCTTGATAACGGTACAAATTCGAACAGCTTTGCCGCGAAAGCAAAGGAAAGTTACCCGCGGAAGATGACAAAATTAGGCGATCCAAAGAAAACCACTATTTACCCTGCACCAATTCATGCACCCGCTGGACGCTAAATGACCAAGTGCGAAAAAAACACCTCAAGGGATACTCAGCAGCGGCAAAATGAGACCTATTCCATGTCGAAATACTACAATGGCATAAGAACCTCGAATATCAGCACGCGATTAATTCCTCTAGGCAACAGGACAAGCCGACGCCATAGATAAAACGGATCGTCACCGACCGCATGACGATGAACTTAATTATTACGCATGAGGAGAAAAACGGTATCACCTGATGGTTTTTCAGGTATTAGTCCTATTTTTTGCATACATAAAACTAGAACCACAAGCACCGGCGTAGATGCAGATGAACTAGGGCTCTCACTGGCGAGCAGCAAATACCACGTCACAGTGGATTCCACTGTGAATGATGGTAACCAAACTAAATATCATTCCTGTTCCTGGTCTACGAGCACTTATCAACTGAGTCAGAGCATGAATTTATTACGGCCAATTACCAAATGACTAGTCACCTGTCAGAAATTATTTAATCTTTGCAAGTACCATCTGACGGATGACGTGTGCTAAGTGTATGACTTTATTGCAGAGCTGCATGCTACTGGGCGCGTCTCCGAATTGTGGAGAAGAAACAGCCACCATCTGGACTATTATCTGTGAATAAGGTAGACTCAAAGTCAACGAATAAGCGGCCGCGGACAAGAATTGGCAGTATCGAGGGCGTGATGGGTTTTCGCCTGGCAAACTATATCTCTAAAAAAATATCACAAGATTCCGTTGATGGCACGGTGACGTGGCGAGTGAGGTCCGCCAACCAAATAAGGCCACTGCCCCTTGTCGTGTTCCGCTAACTCAAAGAGGTTTTCCAGAAGAGGCGTATGAACCGATCACCTGGTCACCGGCTCGCATGGAACGATTCAGCTGCCTTGCAGAAATCATTTGGTTGCGCAAAGGCTAAAGGTGCATCTTGGAATAAAACGGTCTACTCTGAACTTGGCGACCAAGTAGCAGAATAGCCCGCAACTCACGCAATCGTGAAAATGAGTGACCTTCGGAGATACGCTTATCGTTCTTTTCCCATTCAAAAAAAGACCTCATATATCGCACATAGTTGTGTGTTCTTCCAGTAACTCCCGTTATTCCTTCTCTTCCAACCGTATTTCCTTACATCCCCCGAGAACTGTAGACGACCCAGCTAGTGATAGTATCACTGGAATAAATCGTGTACATGTTCTATCGCGTTCTTTCTCAGGTATTATTGAAATCTCACCGAATGGTCCTTCCATCAGCTGATGGCGCTTCTTCGTGCTCGATGTCCCCTCAATGAGTGAACACTTACGGGTTAGCAAGGCTGTTTAGCCCGAGCTGAAGTTCCACAAGACGTCCCCAACACATTGCGCGAGTCCGGTGGGTGCATCGGATGAACAACGATGAGGTGTATCGTCGTATGTTTCATACAAACAGTCGTTCTCTGATTGCGAGATTTATTCTACACCGGCTTCGGTAGTTTGGACAAAGATTGCGCATAGCTTTCCATCGCCCAAGCGTCAAATCACGCACGCGGACGGATTGTAGCAATCATCGTGGGATTAGCAAAGCTCCGATAGTCACTTAGGTGTTAGCATCGATAATGCTGTCGTTTGACACCGATTCCCGAGAGCAATATCCGCGAACAACAGCCCAGATTTCGCGAAAGTCGGGATTTTATCGACCAGATATTCACACCACGGCAAATAATCGAAACAGGCCACACGAACCACCGCCTTGCGATCGCAGTCTTCCTCGAATTTTCAAAGAGGCTTCGACTCCTTCGATCAACTAGCACTATTCAGTGTACTCCACCGGAAGGGTATGCGAACGATGTTTGTGAACCTGTTGCGAGCATTGTACTTGCCTACCTATGATCGCGTTAGGGTATACGGTGAACTGTCAAGTTCATTCGAAACGACTAGCGGTGTTTGACGAGGGTGTCTCAACTTTCCATTCCCCTTCAACTTCGTCATGGGCGAGGTGATGGAAGATGCTCTTGGAAGAATTGGAAAATGTAGGGAAGCTGTGACCTAGATTATGCTGATGATGTTGTATGCCTTTCCGAGTCCGTGGACCATGCACAACGGGCACTAGATAGACTCTCGAGATCGGTTGCTCGGTTTGCATGTGCTTTGCACCTTCAAAGTGCAAAGTACTGTAACAGGACGGGATGAGAACAGTGCCGAACTTCGTGTTGAGCGGAGAGGAACTCATGATTGTGGCCCGGTTCACTTACCGTGGTAGCTGCGTGTCGAACGATGGTAGCTCGGCAGTGGAGGTAAATACGCGTATATGGAAGACTCGAGAAGCTTACACTAGACCGAACCACTTGTGGCGTCGGCCTGATATTTCAGTGAAGTTGAAAGTTCGTGTGTACTGTATTGTGCCGCAGTGCGCTCAGTTCTGTTGTACAATTGCGAGACATGGAGTATGCTTGTTGGAGATATTCGTTGCTTGCAAGTTTTCGATCACCGATGTCTAAGTAGTACGGCTAGGATGGGATGGAGTGAGCGGGTGAGTAATATTGAGGTCAGGAATCTAGTACTAGATGCCAGTTTTGAGAATACCTTATCTCAGTTTATGAAACTCAGTAGACTACGTTGGTTGGGTCACGTGTTGCTTATGTCGAACACTCTTCTGTCATATCGTGCCCTATTTTGTGTTCCTCCCAAGGAATGGAGTAAACCTCGTGGAGGTCAACAGAGGACGTGTCAACGTGGAATGAGAAAATGCACAGCTAACTCAGGTAGGGTAGGTGTCTTACGTCTTCGTGGTTGGGGTCTGAAAGACTCGTCAATTAGCTGGCTGGAAACATTGAAGGATATGACAGTGAACCGTGAACAGTGACGATCGTGTTGTCATTCTCTATTGAATCAGAATGATTGAAAAAACGTGCGTTTGTACAGTTAGACCGTGTTCCGTGTGTTGGCTGCAGTAGCGTCTTATCTATTCCCCCCTGTGTAGATCCACTCCCTGTTCCCCTTGGATATTCATTCTTTTTATAGAAACGTGTAACTCTGGGTATAATATTAATGGGTGTACAAACTGCAACGAACATTGCATGACTTCGCATGAGCCTTCTGGAAGGAGCACATGTTTTACAGTCTCAAATATTCAGTGCACCAGCTGGTGTAACCGATCACCTTGACATTGGAGCGAAACTGAGTGAAATTAAGTCTGTACGAGCTAGATGTGGTAGGTGTTGTCCGTAAGGGTAGTGGATATAGGCTCATCACAACCACTACGCTGGTCAGAGTTTAACACGACACAGGTGACATTGTAATGATTGCGTCAATCGATAGTTCGAGTAAAAACCTCGCATGCGAAAGTCGATAAATAGCGATGGGATAAATTAGTCAGCTGATGAATCGACTAGTGAGTGTTCAATATATACTATTTCATTTTGACTAATACACGAACTTCCATCCGTTTGACTTGATTTTTCTAACCAGAGCTAGCGCCAACCGCAAACAGAGTGGATTACTGGTTGTCGAAACAAAACTAGAGCAAACGACTTCGTTTTTTTGCGTTATAAAACAGTCTATCATTAATGCAACTGTTCACAAAAACTGGATTTGCAACACTCACAAGTGAGGTACTAATGAATACTTTTCACGTTTTTTTGCAAGAGGCAATGAATTTCAAGAAATGCTAGCACTACTAATTAGGAACCAAGAATACACCGGATGTATTAAAAAGGAAAAGCCTTTTTAGGAAAAGCGAACTAAAACATATTAGTATAATTAAAAAAGAAACCAATAACACAACATCAGTTACTCGTCAACCAACTAAGTTAAAGCAACAGTAGCCGTTAAAATGAAGCAGCAAGCAAGGAAAGTCCGGATACAACAGAGGAACAGGCGAAACCGAATGGCAAAAGAAAAGTTACAAAGATTTCGGCTAACTTCCAGTCTGAGCTATTAATACCGATGAGTATCGAATTTGGCGATTCCGGCGGCCAAAGCCCAACAAGATAAAGACTTAGACAGGTGACCAAGAGCTGAATGAAAACGAACTGTAGAGATATGCAAACGGACGTACATTCTATATAAGGTAAATGTATCAATAGGATGGTGCAACTGAAACTCTGTCATACCATGGGAAACGATTGAAGGGATGACTCTTGTCGGCCCTACTTACGACATTTTATCCAGCAGGCTTTCCTAAGCGAACCTTCGGTCAAACAATAACGCACTGGAGTAATTTCATCGCGATCGTCATCACCGCCCAGCATTAAACAACAAGGAAAGCCTCACTGACCGCTACCATTTACCCAGAGTTACACAGTTCTATAAAAAGAATGAATATCCAAGGGGAACAGGGAGTGGATCTACACAGGGGGGAATAGATAAGACGCTACTGCAGCCAACACACGGAACACGGTCTAACTGTACAAACGCACGTGTTTTCAATCATTCTGATTCAATAGAGAATGACAACACGATCGTCACTGTTCACGGTACACTGTCATATCCTCCAGTGTCTCCAGCCCTCTGATTGCACGAGTTCTTTCAGACCCCACCACGACACACGTAGACATATATTTTGACCCATAATCGCTTGTACATTTTCTAATCCCACGTTGAATAGCGTGAGTCGACTGAGCGAGCTCTCGATCTCCTTAACCACTTAAGTCAGTCTCATAACACATTAACTAATACGTGAGTGGTGAGAACTCAGAGAGATCTACTCGACGTCCAGTGTGATACCTGAAACCTATATAGAGAGTCTTCTCCACTAGCACTACATTCCTCACCTCCGCGTTACTCACACCCGTCACATCCACTCTAATCCTTAGACATACTACGTAGACATCTGTGCTCGAAAACCTCTACGCGTCATGAACGTCACGCATCTTACTCTGCTCGCAACCAGTACAAAGTAACGTAGCGACACTGCGGCTCACATACACACGAATCTTCAACTTCCACTAAATATCAGCCGACCGCCACAAGTGACTTAGTCTAGTGCTAAGCTGCTCCCGAGCTTTGCACATACGCGTTTATTGACCTCCCACTGCCGAGCTTACCATCGTTCTCGACACGCAGCACCCACGTAAGTGAAACGGTCACATTCGATGAGTTCCTCTCGTCAGCACACTGTCTTCCAATCTTATGCAAACAGGCACTATTCTTTAAGGGCAAAGCACATGCCAATGCGTGCAAACCGATCTTGACAGTCTACTTAGTGCGCGTTGTTACACGGTCCGCATAATCGAACAGGACACAACAACCGATCCATCTTGCTTAATCTAGTGCACAGCTTTTCAAAATTTCTCAATTCGATCCCTACATTCTGAAGACCTCCTAAGTCATCTTCCATCACCTAGCCCATGTCGAACTTGAGCAACAATTGAGAGATGAGACACCCTTGTCCAATGCTACTATCAGTTTGAATAACTTATATGTATCACCTATATCCTCACGGCGACATAGTAGCAAAGCATAATGCTAGCAACAGGTTCACGAGCATCGTCCTCATACCCTTCCGGTGGCAGCAAGAATTATGCTGTCGATCACCATGTGAACGCCGTTATTCACTTTCCAGACAAGACTACGATCGCAGGCAGCGGTCTGTTGCGCGAAAGTATCAGAAAAACTGTTCACAAAAATGAATAGTGGGTCGCATAACCCCCGACTGCACGGAATAAGTTCTGCTTTCGAGATTGTTGCTCTCGCGAACGAACGCATCAAACGACGCAGCATTATCGAAGCCTACAATCTTCTACATAAACCATCGGAAATCTAAATCTAATCACACGATGCTTGCTACAGCCACGCCGTGTGCCCTTATTGAAAAATAGGTACAATCAGGACTCACCACGCAAATAAAGCAATACACTCTTTTCGTTCCAATTCATGAGGCAAGCAGGTAAGTGATTTCATCAAACCTCTCTCACCCAATATTTAAAATAACTGGCAGTAGAAGGTCTCGAAGACCAGCAGTTTTCCCCTCTTCATGAAGCGAATATTCGACTCCACTTCCACTTCCTTGGGGAATAAGTGACACCTCCCAAGGATATCTACAGCTCAGGACGGCTGGACTAATCCGCATAGCGCCATGGCCAGGCCTAAACTGAGATCATCGAAATGCACTGCCCAACGGTCCAGTCTTTCCTGTCTTACCATGGACCGAGCTCTCCATTCGTATCGCACACGACTTCACTAACCGACGTTTCGCCGCCCCCTGTCGGTATAAGCTGTAAACGTCTCTGACTGCTACCTGAAGCAGAACCCACTTCCATCTCTTCGACTACCTTAACCCACCAGTTTTCGCGATCATTCCTAAGGCTTATGGTCAACTGACGCTGCAACGCCAACGCATCTTATTCACTTCCTTGCAGTTAGGCAGCTCGCGTTTTTGTTCCATTAGACACAGCGACCCTTGCGAGATCCAATGTCTTTGATGAACGCTAGATCTAGGACCACAGGCGAAATCTGTTGACAAATGCATAGCCTGTTTAATTTGATCCCACTGATCGTCTACATCGCTGCTCGTCACAGTTCTTAGTTCCTCGAACAGTCTCTGCTCAAAGCTGTTGCGAACAGCCGAATCACACATACGTTCGACGGCCAATCGTGATTGTGGCCTATTTCGACGGCCGTTGAGCTGAAGCATAAATCACATTAAAATTAACGCATGGTCCGATTCGACGTACGTGGTCTAGTATGATCTACAGATCTGAACAGAACCACACAAACGGTAGCTAACTTCCATATGATCAATCGGACTCAGTGCACCTGTCGAGTTAGAGCGCCATGTCACTGTGCGACGCGAACTGTGTCGGAAATTCGTACTAGATAGGAATAAATGATTATCTGCACAGAACTGGAGAAGTCTTTCCCCGTTGTCTGTTCGCTGTGCAGACAAGGCGCATCGCCCGCCTGAACAGGACTCCGATGCACTAAGTTTGCCAACTTGTGCATTAAAGTCACCTGCTACCACTACAATGTCAGAGCCTTTGCTCTTCCGAACAAGAGTGACGAGATCATCGTAAAACTCGTCTTTCTCCATGTCAGTGCTGCAGTCTGTTGCAGCGTATGTCGAAATGACGCCAACTGATCCATGCAGTCTCACGGCACACAAGCAACTGTTAAACGGGATCCAGTCTAAAAGGGCTGCTTCAGCCTTCGCACTCAAAACAATCCTAACACCGGATTGATCCACAGCTTCAGTCGACCCGTCTCCTGAAGTGTGCAAGAAATATTTTGACGAAACTTAGCCCAGTTAGTTGAATTACTCTATTCTACTCTACTCTACTCTACTCTACTCTATTCTACTCTACTCTACTCGAATCCTGAATTCGTGTTTCACTCATGCGGTAGATATCAATCGAAAGTGAGTCCACTGTCAGAGCCAAACACGCCTGTTAGCCAGCTTGCATTAAAGTGCGCACATTGAAGGAATCCAGATTCAGAGGCTGACGAGGCTTGAGAAAATGTGAGCTAACAGACTGAAGACCACCTACTACACTACTTGACAATAAACCGTTGTGAGTATCGGGCGTGTTATCAATGGGTACATTATGGGTAAGCAGAAGGGGCAAAGACATTTGGCTGAAGACAGAAGATGAACAACAATACCTAGGTCACGTTCAGACGTTACGGACCGCGGAGGAACGCCGCAAAGGGCGTATCCGCCATCAGCAACGACCCAGCCCAGGGTCATGTGAGCACATCTAGAAACCTTGACCGGAAGATCCAGAGGTGAGGTAAGTAAACTGACCCGTCGGTTTAGTCATCGACTCATCTTTCAGTGATTTCTCGAATAGCTTGCGTTTAGCCAGCTTCTGAGCAATGCACGCGCTTCGCAATGTTCTGCAAGGCCCTGCCCGCAAGCAGAAGCCCGCTAAGCCCGAGTACCCTACTTCAACAAGGAGCGCAGTTCCCATTCGAACCAAGGAGGGCCATTGCTGTTCCCGAGGCCTCTTGGCGAGGCGTCAGCAGATTTCAGACTCAATAAACTATCACGGATCACGGGTCAGGCAAACCCGTGGTAAGGACTCCGCTGCAGATTGCATGACGTCGAAGTCTGTTTTACAGGTATTGGTTACGGGATGTGGTTCTGGAGGTGGTAGCACTCCGCCAACGAACCATGTGTGGAATGATCACTAGCACCTAAAACCTATCCGCAAGGCAGTGGGGATTGGCTGAGTTGAGGTCCACCCACTCGGATCAAGTATTGTTCATCTCAATTTTATAACTGAGTTACCAGCCCAAATTTGGGAGACTACTTGAGTCAGAACTTTACCCACTCTTACGCTGATCAACACACAACACAACATCGAGACGGCAATGCTAGACGCCGCAAATTAGCACAATAACACAAGGCCTGTGGTCTATCAAGACACTAGCACAAATCAAGACTAGAGAAACGGCGATATTGGTTTGGGTTTTCAAGTCCCGTAGTAGCACAACGGAATGGAACAGACTCGAGTATTACAGTCTATTCGATTAAATTTCCTACATAACTTTTGGTTTTTGTGTGCAAAAGCCTAGCTTGGAAATTCAACCGGAAAGTGCCCTATTTAATAAACGACATTGCATGAAGATACGGCATGTTTTGTTAGTGATGTTATTTATCCAACTGTGAAGTATGAGACAAAAAGGGTGTGAACCTGCTAATAGTATCTCAGTATCAACTAGTCTTCAATTTATAGATATCACGCTCATAGAAGAAAGGCCTGATATTTTCTGCATGCAAGGCTATGCATGATTAAGAAATGTGTCTAACTGTCCATTAGGTGATTCATTATTTAAGCATGAATGGGAAATACACATCCGGTCTCCGGCACTTTCCTTGTGATCATACTACTATCATAATGTTCCCTGTTAAATGAAAACGTTGATACTATGCGTTGTGCCTTAGTCAAGCGCATCGTGTTTGAGGATAAAAGACAATATCTGTTCCAGTGTGCTGAAGACCATCGCACTTAGCCAGACATGTGCGACTAACAGACCGCTAAAAAATTCTTGATCGGATTCAAACCTTGATTATGTGTGGATAAGTCCTTGATCTCAATATTTTGATAAATTAGCCACAGGTTGGTGAGAGGCACAGAAACTAATTAGTCAACCCGGCATGCTGTCAGAGAACTCCCTAATTCGGGAGAAACCAACCGAAAGGAATTGACGGAAACCAATAAATGCTTCTGACCCTCCTCTGAGTATGTCAACCTTGCAGAGGTCCTTATATCTGAATACTAGCAGCACCCACTGCAATTCGAACTACAACAGTTTAGAACCGATGTCTTTGAAGACTGGTCGGACATCTAAATGGATCAGCAGTACAAATGAAGTACAAAATGACTCGAAAATATGCCATGCTACGGCGTGGTATATGAAAACATTTATCAGTGGAAGTAATGAGGAGCTGGCGTTTCGGTCACCACAAGCAATCCACAACGACTCGTCCACCTAACGTCCAATACAGTGAGCCTTCGTGGCTACGAGTGGTTCGCCTCCGTTGCATTCGTTCGGGAGAGCGGAACAGAGTAAAAAATACAATAGATATAAAAACATTCTACTCAAGGGAATGAAAATCAACGTTGTTTACAGGTCAGGTCGCTGACTTCTATGAGACAGAAGATAAGGTCTAAAAGGTCTCATCAACAGTCGTGACATTAGCAGTATGCGTGCGACGATTTTACTCTGACTAACAACGAAATAATTGTTACGTCAAAGTTAGTAGCCATGAATTCATGGAGAGGTATTCCGTTGTTTACTTCCAAAAAAAGTGTATCTAAGCATGGAAAAGGAAACGTGCACTGAATGATTGATTAACTGACTGACTGATCGACCAACCGACTGATTGTTAGTGTGAGCAACTGAGTGTCAGAATAAGCGCAGCTGGGAAAAATAAAATTCACTAAAAGGGATCCCAAAACAATTCTGCAAGGTTAAGTCAACAAGGAAATGTGCACGTGTGTGTGTGCGTGTGCAGGTGTGCGTACCAGAGTCGAGCACGCACGAGACTGACTCACCCGCTTTCCGTGAGGCTGTATTACGATGACAATTCAACGTACGTGGTCAATGAAGTATGATGATAGTTAAAAGCCACGGAAAAACTGTTTGACAGAAGCGAAGTGTAAATGTTCACGGACACGATAAGCCTTCACTAGCGGGGATTTTTCAAACGAATCTCTGCTAGCTTTTCTCGATGGATACAAGGACAAAATACTTTGAAAAACACTGAAACTCTCAGTAACACAAGCAAACGATCGAAGGGCATGGTGGAGTAAATAGATTAACCGATAAAGCCCGAATTTTTGATTGATTGCGTCTGGTACCCACATGGAGTATCCTTTCAGTCAAGTTCATCAACAACCACAAAGCTTTCCTCCGACGCCTTGAAAATACGATCCTTGAAACAACATCCAGAAAAAGATGTACGGCTTGATTGATGTATCCAAGCAAAGATACCGATTCAGTCTCGATTGGATGAGACTCAAAAGATGTGAACGTTGTCATCATGCCTGAGGGCGGGGAAAATTTCTGTTGATAAACAAAAATTACGAATCGCACCAAGCAACAAGAGCTTTCCACTCTCTCTGATTTTCAGAGTATCGCCAAATCTCCGTAGAGCCGGACGGCTATTTTTCGGCACTATTAATAATAGCATTATTATTGTAAAGCCCTGAAATATTAAATCGCACTTGTCCTGCTATTAAAAAAAGAGGTAGACCGAAAATCAAAAATATTACCTCAATGAATATACCGCATCCTCCTCAGGCTTTAAGGTGAACGAAGCAAGAGATGCAGCAGCCGTTTTGCTACAGGATATTGACGCTTTCAGCATAACCTATCTAAATTTCCGGAACACTTAGACGTTGATAAGGCCTCTTGCTCGCTATATATATGCATACATACTGGAGTACATGGGATGTGAGAGAAGTAACACTTCTGAGTTGGAAAATTGTCGTATTTATTGAAGCATCTTCAATCTCTTTTGCCCTTACCATTTACCCAAATCAAGAAGTTAAAGCGTGCATCAGGTGCCGGTAAACTGTTCAACATGCAAGCTAAAAAGGGTAACGGTAGCGTGGACTAGAAACCTTTGCGAGACAGTGTTCAGCATGCGAAGACAACCGCCCTTAAACAGGAGGACCAGATCAACTGGTTCAACGGTAACAAAGGAAAACTGTCCAACCTACCTGATCGAGTATTCTCGAACAAGCGAATGAATGTGCAACAGTCCGCTGATTTGCCCGGAACAATCCTGTTGCCTTCATGCCTGCACTTGATTGTACAAAGACTACCAGTGTACCGGACAACGCTTTCTAAGCTATTACCGCGACTCTTAATGATGACTTACGGAAGTTTAAATGGCTGCCATGCTACAACATCCGTTGGAGACGACGTGCTCCGTATCGCAGTGGCCCAGGTGATAAAAGTTTCCGACTCTTCGCTGCAGAATAATACGTGTAGATTGCTGGGACGTCAGGACGCTACTAGACTTTGGTAGTCAATGCATCACAATGTAGATGCTATATGACTAATATGTAGTGCCTCTCAAAATTCGGCCGATCAGACTCACAGCCGATGATTAAGGGTCTCCGGTGTGGATATATCTTACTGGAATTATCACTCGATGAGAAATTCCGATTCCAAAGATGTCGTATTCGCCCTGAAAAGGACAGCTGACAATGCAATGATTTTATAAGAGCTAATTTTATCTAAGGATGGCTAGGATAAGCTCTAATGGCTCCCCGCATGATCTGACGGCGACTGTCCCCTACGCTCGAACTATCACGGCCGATCACGATATCAAATCCGAATTCTAACACAATCCGTAAGAAGTAATCAACCGGATTTCGGTACGCGACAATCTTAATCACAGGATACCGGAATGTCCCAATAGACGCACCAAATGAATCTACTGCATATTAACAAGAGATTCAGCTTTAGCCAGAGCTGGGCGAATGATGTTTGCCTCATCAATTTGAACGATGCCAACAAAACGGCTTTCTGCAGCACCCGCTTTCAGCTCACCAACAACCATCCACTAGCTTGGTATTTCAACCACGGCCATACTCCACACCGTCCGAACCACATTCTGATTTGATTCCGTTGGATCTCCGCTGTGGGGGATTACATGAAGTCCGGTGGTGAAAAGATGGGAAACGCAAACGGAAGTGGCCGCTTCCTCTCATACATACGATTTAAAACCCAACCACCTACACGCGGTACGATCTGTGCATCCATCCCGCGAAGATGCTGTAGTCCTAGAAAACCCAGCGCTGTCAAGAGCAGTCACAACTTGATTGATCAACCAATCTTCCTAAAGCAACGTGAAACAGTGCAAGAAAAGCAGCGACCCGTAAGGCTTGTCCTGTTGTTCAACGCTGAACGATGACGGCGATAATGGCGGTGATTAGACAATAGAGAGATACAGGGCTGTCCACTGATGCAGGTTTTGTTTGACTATGCCGTCGAGTGGACAAGGAGACAAAGATTGGGCGACCATCTTGGAGTTCACTTTAGTTGGGAAATGTATACCTCGGAACCAGAATTTGCTAGTGAAATTGACATGCTACCAGAACTGGAAGTGAATCCAGCAAAAACCAATCTTAGCAGCCGATTCAGACCCGAGAATTTAACAGCTGCTCGTCAATAGACAAGCAATCAACACATTCATTCATTCAAAAACCTTAGCTCGACTCTGATTCTCAATGACCAGGCAAAGAATGTTACCACAGGCCGACATCCTGCATTTAAGAAGGGCGCCGTGGTCTCGCAGCGAAATCACCGTGAGGAATAAAGTTCGTGTTTATCGTGCTTTGATCTGCCCCGTGCACACGAATGGGTGCAAAACCTGGCCACAGATAAGTGAGGACACTTGAAGATTGGAATTTGCCGGTCACCGATGCCTGTGGCAAATCCTCGGAATGAACTGATGTGGCGGAGTGTCCAACGAAAACCTAAGAAAACGAAGCTGACATTGACAAACTCTCCGTCCATTTCCAACGTTGACGGCTGCAGTGGTTTGACAATACCCAATGGGAAACCGGATCAGAGGTAAGCAAACAATCCCTACCCTGAACTTTGTCCTGGTTGTTGTTGTCGCCTTAGGGGAAAGATCAAAAGGTGGACATCATCATCATCATCATCATGATCATCATCATCATCATCATTACCATCATTCAGCGTTAAACAGCAAGGCAAGCCTCAATGACCATTGTCTTTCCCCAAATTTACACGTTTATATAAAAAGAGTGAATATCCAACGGGAACAGGGAGTGAACCTACACAGGCGGGAACAGATAAGATGCTGCTGCAGCCATCACACGAAACACAGTCTAACTGTACAAACGCACGTGTTTTCAATCATTCTGATTCGATAGAAAATGACAGCACGATCGCCACTGTTCACGGCTCACTGCCATATCTTTCAGTGTCCCCACCGTGCAAGTCGACGAGTCCTTCGGACCCCAACCACGAAGACGTGAGACACCTACTTTACCTAACTTCGCTGTACATTTTCGCATCCCACGTTGCCACGTCATCTGTTGACGTCCACATGGCTTCTTCCATTCCTTAGGAAGAACACAAAATAGGGCACGATATGGTAGACGAGTGTTCGTCATACGCAACACGTGACCCAACCAGCGTAGTCTACCAAATTTCATACGCTGAAACAAGCTATTCTCAGAACTGGCACCCAATACCAGATTCCTAACCTCAATATTACTCACCCAGTCACTCCATCCAATCCTAGCCATACTACGTAAACATCGGTTGTCGAAAACCTCCAACCGACGAACATCGCCCACACGCATACTCCACGTCTCGCAACCGTACAACAGAACGGAACTGAACGCACTGCAGCAAAGTATACAGTACACGAGCTTTCAAATTCAGTGAAATATCAGGCCGACGCCACAAGTGCTTTAATCCAGCGTAAGCTGCCCGAGCCTTGGATATACGCATACTTACCTCCAATCCCGAGCAACCATCGTTAGACACGCAGCTACCAAGGTAGGTGAAACGGTCCACCATTGTTATTTTCTCTCCACCCAGTATCAAGTTCGGTGCTGCTGTCGTCCAGTCCTTTAACAGTACTTTGCATTTTGAAGGTGCAAAGCACATGCAAACCGAGCAACCGATCTCGACAGTCTATCTAGTGCCCGTTGTGTATGGTCCACAGACTCGAACAGGCACACGACGTCGTCTGCGTAATCTAGGTCGACTCCTACATCCCGGAGATCTAAAGCATCGTCCATCACCTCGTCCACGACGAAGTTGAACAAGAATGGAGTGATGGAGACACCCTTGTCGAACGCCACTAGTCGTTTCGAATGAACGTGACAGTTCACCGTATACCCTAATGCGACCATAGGTATGCGAGTACAATGCTCGCAACAGGTTTACAAACTTCGTTGGCCTACCCTTCCGGTGGAGAGCACTGAGTAGTGCCGGTCGATCCACCGAGTCGAAAGCACCTTTCAAGTCGAGGTTAACTACGATCGTAGGGCGGCGGTGCGTGTGGCGCGTTTCGAGTATCTGTCGAAGAGTGAATATTTGGTCGATGCAACCTCGACCTGGCCGAAATCCGGCCTGTTGTTCGCGGATATTACTCTCGCGAATCGGTGTCAAACGGCGCAGCATTATCGAAGCTAACACCTAAGTAACTATCGGAATTAAACTAATCACACGATGATTGCAACACTCACTCCGTGTACCCTTCTTGAAGATGGGTATAATCAGTGGAACGCAAACGCCCAACGAATAGCCGGGTACCTCCCCCTCGGTTTCCTAATTATCATGAAAAGCAAGCAGGGTAAGTGATTTCATCCAGAAACCATCTCACCCAATTTGAATAGAACTGGGGGAAGTTTCAATCGGACCGGCAAGCCTTTTTTTCCCCTCTTCAAGAAGCCGAATATTCCCCGACTCCACTTCCCACTTCCGGTTTGGGGGATCCCAGTGACAACCTCCCAAAGGATTCACAGCTTCCAGGCGTCGGACTAGATACGATAGGCGCTGGCGCAGCTAAACTGATGCACGGGAAAATGCTCTGTCCCACGTAGAAAAAAAACAGCTTTCTAGTCCTACCATGGACGAGCTCTCCATTCTTATCGCACACGACTTCACTAACCGAAGTTCGCCGCCCGCCGCTGTCGCGTATAAGCTTAAACAGTCTCTGACTGCTACCTGAAGCGGACGCCACTTCCATCTCTTCGACTACCTTAACCCACCAGTTTTCGCGATCATTCTTAAGGCTTATGGTCAACTGACGCTGCAACGCCAACGCATCTTATTCACTTCCTTGCAGTTAGGCAGCTCGCGTTTTTGTTCCATTAGACACAGCGACCCTTGCGAGATCCAATGTCTTTGATGAACGCTAGATCTAGGACCACAGGCGAAATCTGTTGACAAATGCATAGCCTGTTTAATTTGATCCCACTGATCGTCTACATCGCTGCTCGTCACAGTTCTTAGTTCCTCGAACAGTCTCTGCTCACAGCTGTTGCGAACAGCCGAATCAGACAAACGTTCGACAGCCAATCGGGTTTGTGGCCTGTGTCGATGGCCATTCAGCTGCAGCAAAAATCGCATTAAAACTAACGCATGGTCCGATTCGACGTACATGATCTAGTATGATCTACAGTTCTGAACAGAACCACACCAACGGTAGCTAACTGCCATATGGTCAATCTGACTCACACTACCGGTCGAGTCAGAGCGCCATGTCACTGTGCGACGCGGACTGTGTCGGAAATTCGTACTAGATAGGAATAAATGATTATCTGCACAGAACTGGAGAAGTCTTTCCCCGTTGTCTGTTCGCTGTGCAGGCAAGGCGCATCGCGCACCTAAACAGGACTCCGATGCATTCAGTTTCCCAACTTGTGCATTAAAGTCACCTGCTACCACTACAATGTCAGAGCGTTTGCTCTTACGAACAAGAGTGACGAGGTCATCGTAAAATTCGTCTTTCTCCATATCAGTGCTGCAGTCTGTTGGGGCGTACGCCGAGATAACAAATAAACTACGCTTAACACTACTATCCTTCCGCATGCTGACTGATCCATGCAGTCTCATGGCACACAAGCGACTGTTGACTGGGGTCCAATCTAAAAGGGCTGCTTTAGCCTTCTCACTCAACACTATTCTTACACCACGTTGACCCACAGCTTGAGCTGCTTCGTCTCCTGAAGTGCGAACAAAATATCTTGACGAGACATTTGGCGCAGTTAGTTGAATTACTCTACTCGAATCCTGAATTCGTGTTTCATTCACACAGCAGACATCAATCGAAAGTGAGTCCACTGTCAGAGCCAAACACGCCTGCTGGCCAGCCTGCATTAAAGTGCGCACATTGAAGGAACCCAGATTCAGAGGCTGACGAGGCTTGAGAAAATGTGAGCTAACAGACTGAAGACCACCTACTACACTACTTGACAATAAACCGTTGCGAGTATCGGGCGTGTTATCAATGGGGACACTATGGGTAGGCAGAAGGGGCAAACAGATTGGGTTGGAGACAGAAGAGACAGGTTGAATAAAAGAGAGGGAACTCTGAGCAGTAGCATACTTATCACTACCCATGCCACCTGCGCTCGATGCAATGGGCAGCGCGGTCCTGATTATCCTGCGCGACGACTGATGCAGTATGGAATTATTTGTAGGCGATCGGCCCCAACCTGGCCTGCAACCGTTATGCATCGTCAGCAGTGATCCGTAATATCCATGGATTCAATCCAACCTTTCAGGGGATATAAACATCAGACGGCTTACAGACCACATGCCATAGAAACCGTGAGGAAAGAAAACAAAAATACCTGAAAAACAGGGAAAACGGAGCCCAACACTTATAGATAGTTTATCGAATGTCTCATCAATCCCAAAAAGACTTCTTTATATCACCGGTTGTTTGTCGTAACTTGTAGCTCTTCTGTAGGCGTTCTGGTAGCTCACGCCAAAGTAGACAGTGGCTTGGAAGGGCCCATAGTGGGCCTTCGGTTAGAGCACTTGACCAAAAAGCTAACAGGTCGTAACAGAACTTTTGAAAACCGTTGGGAGCCAACGATCAACGTTCAAACTCATACATCCACTGATCGTCCTAAACAGGGGGACCAAAGCTCAACGGGATTACCAAAGAGCTTCTGCTTGATCTACGAACGGTTAACGACGGGCCGCACTCACAATATCATTGCCACCAACGGAGTCATGTGGTATTTTGTTGAAAAAGCACTTGGCAGACAAAAATCCGGCATTTGCCCTAAGCTACATATTCGATGCGCCCATTTCTCATTTAGGGCCAAACATCAATTTGGTGGCCGCTTCCCAGTCCAAAACTCGGGAGTGTCAAGAAGCCTACGGAGATACTGCACATTAAGACAGGCGAGGTAGCTTCGCCGACTAACAACCGAAAATATTGGAACGCCAAATCGAGCGACGAAGTCATGAATTGAACTGAATGCAATGTTCTTCAGGAGATTCAAGAAGAATGCGTGGTCGCAAGACCAAACTGATCACAACGTCAATACGATCTATTTGAGCATAAGGTAGACATATTAATCTCCATCTCTCGCTCAAGCAGCAGAAAATAGTAAACAGTGATGTTGTCAGTGCACATACGTAATCTCGCACAGACGGCTCCAACAAATAACACTCTCAATCTGCTCAAGATGCCCACAATCCCAGTTGTGGTACCATATACACAAGATGAACATGAAACCAAGGCCTCATCACATTTCGGTACTATCCGTGCGTGAACACCGTTAGATATTCTTTCGTTCTGATGCAAAGCGCTCCACCAGTGGTTTTTTCACTATTTCATGTTCAGCGCAAATGTCTTCAACTGGTGTCAAATACTGACACTACTGTGCTTTGATCCAACAGCATATAATCGAATTAGAAACAATAAGAAAATTATCATACTACTAACTGCACTTAATTCAACAAAGATCACAAGTCCAATCACGAGCAAAACGATGCAAATGACTGATTCTAGAAGTCACTTATTGTGAATTAAACGAAACAAGATCTTAAAACGACCAAGACAATGAAAAGTCCTCTAAATTACGGTTTGTTGTCGTGCCGTTTCAGCTTGGAAACAAACGATGAGCTTGAGCAAATAGCCAGAAAGAGGGAATAATTTTTGATAACGGTTTCGAATATCGATCGCGGAAGAGTCTGGACTGAAATCAGACAGTAGGAAACGTATTTGAGTAGTTGTGGTACGCGAGAAATTTTCGAACCAGAAAAGATCACTGCTTCGATTCAAGGGAGTGAGGAATAAACAACTCATTAGTGGTTTGTTTAGAGCTTTCGAAATACGAAAATAAAGGATGCATAGACTTCAGCAAATGCAAATAGGATATGAAAGTCTTTCAAGAAATGGTATTTCAGTTAGTGATATTGAGAAACCAATACCAACAAGGGGTTTATTTCGAAGCA
>LUCM01002781.1:0-17458 GCA_008360955.1 Fasciolopsis buskii | reverse complement strand
AGTTTGGTCGACTACCAACAGAACCATGGTGATATGTTCGAGTTAAATAGAGATCGAGGGTGCACTGACGGCACTGGAGACGGCAGATAGTGGCCTTTGATCAACAGTTAAACGGCGCGCATGCACACACCATTATGGTTATTTGTTTTCAAATGTCACAGCCGCGCTTGGAGCACGTATGCCTCAACCAGTTGATAAGCACAAGTACAATGAGCAGATCACCGGGGCTGAATAAACGGGCAGTCTGGTTTTGAGGTACTACGTGACCACAAGCTCTTGGTTTCTTGAGTACGGGTTGAAGCGTCAACGCACAGACAACGGAATGGGGCTACTGACACACTGAGTCAAACGTGAAACTTAGGCTGAGCGCAGCCAATAGGCTGAAACGCTGCTGGACTTTCCGCTAGGAGAAATCGGGCCCGGACTTAGCATGGATTGCAGTCGAGCAAAACAAACGTATCGCGCTCGAAAGCCGCCGAGTAAGTATGCCCCAGTTTATCAGAATGCGTCGGTCTCCGTGCCCATGCCTTTAGTTGAGCCGGTCTTCGTGAATAAATGCAGTTAGCCGAACAAGATGACTGCTGTCTGTTTTTTGTGTGTATTTTGCGTCGTCAAAAAGCTGACACATTGGGTGATTACCTTTTCGAGGTCAATTCGGCCAAGCGAAGGGTATTAGCAACAAAAGGATATCGTATTTGGCATAGAAAATAATTCAAACTTGATTATGGCGAGCAGATGAATTTTATGTGATCGTAAAGCTTGCACGGACATCAATTTCCCACCGCAGTTTGGGGAGTGACAACTCTGCGTGTGCGACGATCGTTCGTCGGATGCGAAGACGGGAGTACGGCTGACGTGATGCGAATTACAAGCGTTTGGAACCGGACAGCGTGCAGAGATCAAGCTTTGGTGTGCGCCGAGCAAGTATATCGGAAGTTGCACGTGCAGTCACCGCGTGCGTGAAACGTACAATCAAACGAGAGACAGTCGTGGAGTGATTACATCACTATAGAGGTTCTCTCCTAGAAGATCATCCGAAAGAAAGACTTCGGTCACTTGTGTAAAGCAAATAACATGTGATTGCATATATGGTCTGGGTAACAAGGTGAATGTTAAATGAAAAGCGGCGTGTCGAGGCAAAAAAACTACTACACAAATTAGAAAGCTGGCGATTGGCACTTGGAGCGAGACAGTGGTGGGGGGTGGGGGCTGCCGTAGTTAGCTACCAAACCCCAAACTCCTGCAGGTTCAAAGGAGGAAGTCGGATTTTCCGCTGGTTGCGGCGATGTTAGTGGGTTTTATTCTCTGGTCGCTCCGGTAAATGTACAGGGACATGGTGTGATACTTGGCCTTGCCCACCAGCAATAGCTCAGCGCATCGTTTCCTGTTTCGTTATACGTTCCACTTTGGTATCGCTATGAAGAAAATAATGAGTGAGAAATGTGAGAAACTCATGGGTGGAATTTGCGATTTGCTTGTTTTTGAGTTTTGAGTTTCTTCCTATGAAACTAATCACTTTATTTGCACAGAGGAATATCACGGGATAACTTACTCTGCCTTCGCAACCTGTACAAGCTTTTCCGCCACCCGGCTGTGATTGATAATTGAAGGGTTTGTTCGCTGCATGTTTGCTCCTCTGATGAGGCTGTGGTCCGTAGACACGGGGCATGCGATGTCACTTCAGTGGTTTGCGGAGTCGGACAATGTGATGACGTTGGGCTTGGTTTTGCCAGGAAAGCTGGTTTGAAACGGCCTATGGTGACGCCGCCCTTCTTGCCGTTATGGTCTGTCCCAAAAATTTTACCAAAACGGCGTATCGCCTTGTGTCGACCGGAGTATGCGGGTCTTAATAGGACACGTGTTTCTGCTCTGAGAACTACGTGCATGCAATCTCTAAGGTTTGGATGCACGCACGGCCGTATTTTGTTCATGAGCCACAGGTAGGTGCAACTTAGGCGTACGATGGGTTAACCTGGCGCCGTAGCCAGCGTAATCGTAAGGAACTAGCGCTTTTGGATCCACCATGGTGCACGGTAAGCGCAGCACCCAGCCCAAGGTGAGTTCGGCTGTTGCAGTGTGGACAACTGTTTTTAAGGTTTTGTAGCAACCCAGTAAGACTAGTGGTAGTTCTTCACGCCAGCCGGGGTTATTATGGGCTTGCAGAGTTGCTTTTAGCTGTTGACCATGCCGCTAGCTGCGGACTGACAGGGTGTAGAATGGGTCCTCCTGGTACGGAAACGTTGAGGAATGCTACTAAAAGCGCTCTCGACATATAAACCACGATCGGTAGTAACTACAACTGGTCACCTGAATGTAGCTGTCCAATGCATTGGAAAGGTCTAGGCTACGGTTTTGCGTTTGGCAACGGCACCGCCACCGGCCATTTAGTAAGACGACCTCTGCAAATGAATAAAAATACAGTCCCTGGATGGGGCCAATGGACCTACTAAGCCACCATGGACGTATTGACAAGCAGTCTACGGCAGGAAAGTGACCTAGTGGACTTTTGGTGTGCCTGTGCACTTTGGACCTCTGACATTAGATCTGGCTTCGAGTCTAAGTGGTGACATCGCCATTCATGTTGTATCAGGTGTAACCGTCGGCACTGTACTTAACAGAAGCTCTGAGCCCTGGGTAAGAGAGACTGCGCAGTGCTGAAAATGCGCCTCTTAAAAGCTAGTGGAATGACAGGCCCTGGATGTTCTTCAGAGATTTCATGTGCATTCTGCCCTTCATTCAAAGCAGTGAAACTTTGACCGCAGTGGCTTGTGGGATCTCAAATGTTTAATCTCTGGATCATTGGTTTGTGCGTATCCGACGACCTTGAGACTGATTGGCCCTGTATTTTTAACTTCTAAATGCTGCATGCGTCTCGGACCGCGTTGTCGACACCTGAGATGTGGCTTACGTCTCTCGTGAACTGCGTGATTTAATCTAGATGCCGATATTTCTTGATTTAATATCGGTTTGCGGTAGCACATAGCATGAAGAATTCACCTGTGATCAGTTTAAACGGACAACTCGCAATCTTATGATATACCTATTGTCGAATACCCAAGAAAATTGTCAGAATTTTGCAGACGGAGCTACTACATTTGGTCTTGGTTGGTTTTAGTTTCTGTGAAAAGAAATCCACAGATTTCCAAAAGTTAACTTAAAGTTGCTGCACTGTGGCACCTACGGCTGTACCTGACGCATCGGTTAACCGTGCTGCCCAGAGCGATAGATCAAGGTGTGACAAGGAACTTACATTGCTCATGGCTTGTCTTAGCTTTGCGAATGCACCTTGTGTGGTGTCCATAAAATCCAGTTTCCTAGCTTTACATCTGAGCAGATCTGTTAGCGGCTGGATTAACTGAGCACATTGCATAATAAGCTGCCGATATGTTAAGCAATTCACCAAAACGTCGGAGTCGTTGGAATGATGCAGACTCTATGCAGTGTAAGATGGTCTGCACCTTCTTTGGAAAGGGGTGTGATCCCTGCGGATGAAGCCTGGTATCCTAAAAATTCATAGAATCTACATCTACTGAGCTCCGTTGTACGTTTACCATTTCCCTGTACTGAGTTAATCGGTTACGAAGGATGCGCAGATAGCTTAGATGTTCTGCTCGACTAGAGCTACTGACGAGATTGTCATTCAGATATACAACTGCGAAATATAACCCTCTGCAAACAACATCGACGAAACGCTCAGTCCAAACGATATCCTCACAAAATCGAGCACACCAAAAGGGTGGTCACAAGTGTTTTAGGGATTTCAACCTCGGCAAATGGTATCTGACTGTATGTGCGGACTAGATTGATGCGACTAAAAATCGTCTTTCATGTCAAACTTTCAACGAGGTCTGTTATGTGCGGGACAGAAAACCTGTATGGAATGGTTACTGGGTTGAGTCGGCGATAATCTGCGCACAGCCGCCAGTCGTTCAGCAATTTCTTCGGAACCATAGGTACGCTGATTTCCATGGAATGTTCGAGAGTCCGATGATCCCTAGATTGACGATGTACTGGAATTTCGTAGTCAACTTACGGGGTTTAACGTGCGCAGACCAAGGTCCAGTGTAAAGAGTTTGCTGCCGGACGTTGTCATACGGTACCGCTGGTAACCCGTAGCCTTAACGCTGGTGGAGCGACTGTTGGATGGCACGAAACCGAGATGATGCTGACTTGTGCTCAACTGTCGACTAAGAAACACATCCCACATGCTGGGCCTAAGACATATATCAGACGACTGGGCGATGATCTGACGGTGAAGGTGGTCGCCACCACCTGCCGACCTGATGCTTTTTGCTTAATGATGTGGAAATCAGAAGTTTGTTCAGAACTGCTTAACTGAAGACCGAAACGACTATGGTAGTAGCATAACCCGTTCGCTAATTTGAATCTAGGTCACTTAGTTTATCAGTCACGGTGAAGAATTCGTTGATAGAAACTCTTAATGGTAGCTTTGTGTTGTTCAACTCATTGCAACAACCGTCGAACTTCTTGCTACAACACCTGCATGTCGGAGTTGTGGCCGCGGATCACTGGATAGTAGTCAATAGGTTGGCTTAAAGGAGCTCACGGGACTAGGAGAGTACCCGCGGCGAAAGTCTGTGCTTTTCCTAAAGCGTTGTCTCCAGCGTAAACAAATTTTTCTGAGCTCTGACCATGTATGAGTACTTTTCAAATGCTTTGCGAAAACGCTTTAGTCAAAGTTGACAGAGGACGGTATCATCCATGGAGGTTGAACCAATTAATGACCGCATTCTCCAGGGGAGCTGAGAGGGTTAACGAATCATAGCTGTTGTCTAGAGGGAAAGATTTGGATACATTCTTTTTCATCTATTGCCACCAACTTGACAAATGCGTCACGGAGAACGTCGTAAGGATACAAGGTAGGTTGGCGAATGATGTTATCACGGATCTGCATAATTATATTGTTTGGAATTGCTGATAACAACTTACTGGATTTCGACTGCTGGTTCGTTATATCTGTCTTTTCGAAACGCGATCCAGGGATAGCTATGAAGGCATCGTAGTCCACGGGCATAAAATCTGGTACTCCTATATGCGTAGCGCTGAAATTCCGCTCATCACTCATCTTCGGTCTGTAAACTCAGATCCTTAGAGTTGAATCTTCGTCCAATAGACCAATATGTGCCGAAAAACTGCAGTCCCGGTGGCGAAAACAACATTTGCCTTAAGCGTAAGGCCAACTGGAACGGACCCACCAATTTATAGGAAACACCTGCTCTGCGTGAACGACCAGAGTTCGTCGGGTCCGAAGACGAGAACAGGGTTTAACCGTTGATCAAAGGCCACTATCTGCCGTCTCCAGTGCCGTCAGTGCACCCTCGATCTCTATTTAACTCGAACATATCACCATGGTTCTGTTGGTAGTCGACCAAACTGAAGCGCCACTCAAGCCAGAGTCGTGTGTATGATTGCCTATCCGTATACATGCGTGTGTGTGTGTGTATGCGCGTTCGGTTTGGTCCGATTGCTTTTGTGGTGCATCGAGCTCAGGGACTAGTTTCATTGAATTATCGTACTGGTAATTGTGTTTGGAAGAGTTGAATTGAGCTCGGGCCGGACTAGGACAAATCCAACGAATCCCATCAAAGTTAAACCACCGAAGACTGAGATTATTGCTTTTCGCCTCTATCGGTTAATGGTGTGAGGATTGCTTTGAAATGATCTGGGTACCCGTAAATGATCGGTAATGGGAAGTACGAAAGACACAGCTCTGAATAGTATGCCGAGGAAGGACGGAAATCTAAAGCTGGCGCACCAAGCACTGCACGATTTCATGGCTATTCAAAAGTGCAAAAACGGGGTTTCCCTGCGAGACCGGTCATTCTCCTGCCTAGAACTCGCTCATAGAACCTTTTCACGAAAGCATGGAAATAACTTCGTGCACATTTTTGGATAAAACTGTGAAGGAAAATTCGCAATCCTTTCGTCTGACCTCACGGCCCCCTTCAATTTAACTGGCTCATTTTGGGGAAGATCTCCGAAAATAACACCCATGGTTACTCAGGACAATGAGCTAGATAAATGACAAACTCGGAACTATTGGCCTATTTATGCATGTGCGCATGCAGGAACTTTGAGTTTGACATTTATGGACAAATAAAAAATAAATGAGGGATCACCGTTTTCAGGGTTTCTTGAATAAACTGACGTTCATGCCCTTGAAGACATCTCTTCTCTGGAGATCCAACTGAAAATTTAGAACAGGCACTATGATAGCATTTGCATGCGCAACCACCAACAGTTTAGAATGAATCACATTCGCCGATGGAACAGAGTATCACAAAATGATTGCTTCTCTGAATAAACTGGTCTCAAAACTCACCGACGGAAATGGAGTCGTCAGTATATCAAAAAACAAATGCACACGGGCTAAATGTCAAACCATCACATCAACCAATTGGTTATTCACAAGCTCTTCATTCGAACGTCGTTTAGAAGAGAAAAAGCCTCCCAGGCAACGATGATGGTAAAAAGTGGAAGAAGACTATTTACGAGATGTCCCAAAGGAATGGACATTTGAGAAAGGCCATGAGAAGGACCGGAAAATAAAAGACAGATCGAAGAACACAGCTCAACAGGAAGGCAGTGTTTTATACATCGAAAAACGTTTGGAATGATCGCAAGACTGCTCGGCTCAAAATGAAACACAAGCTTGCCAAAACTGAGAGGACTTCTGGCAAAGTCGAAAGAAAAACAAAAAAGCGGATCACAAGAAAAAATGGCCATGAAATCAAATGTAATGAATAAGACACGTGCTAAGTCGGTCAAACTGGGAGAAAGATTGCTAAATCTGAATGACTGGACACAAAATTCTCACAACACCTGACACATTTTCAGTAATATCCTTTCATGAAGATCGCCTAGGACATACACTTGGATTGATCAAGTTTCACATTCATGAAAAGGTAGATATAAATCATTCAAAGGAGATTTGGGAGCATATCATATAATAAATTCAACAAATGGGCACACCAAACTAGACGATCTATCAAAGCGCAAGAAAAGCAAGTAGCTTTGGGAACGGAACTGGAGCCTCAATGGACTCTATTCACCCTTAGCCGCTTTCAAAACACCGGAACTGCCGACGGTACTCAGCTGAATTTTCGGGTAATCTAAACTCTGAAAGACAAGACTAACATAAGTCGAGAGTGAAGATTTGCGATGTGAAGGTAAACGAAAAGGCTTGGACTCGATTTGCTGAAGTTGGAAGCAAGCGGGAACTTTTTCAGTTCACGTCAGCAAATTTATTTTATTATCCATAGGATAGATAAATTCGAAGGGTTGCGTGACTGACCTGCGACGCAAGAAACTAACATTATCGGAAGCCGCCAACATCAGGGCTTGAGCAATCAAATAAATATTACCGGACTACAGGCCACATGCTACGCAACTTCACCCAACTAAAGACCACTGTTGGCAGTGGTCCGTGAATTGATCGACACGTAAGGCTAACCATGTTCATCAGGATCCAATTACTTTTAGCGCAAAATTTCTAACTCGAATATGAGATTCATTGGCAAAAATAATGGGCGAACCGGTCTCCACTTTTTATTCCAACTTCGGCAAAAAGGTCGAGATATCCTCCAAAAGGAATTATACTAGTTCTAATCTACGGTGCACCATAGCGAAAGGAAATTACACGAACCGAAGCACAGTAAGTGCAACCAACACGTAGACATTTGGGATCAAGATGGCAGTGTTCCAGCCAGCACGTTACACTATGTAGTTTGTAGTCTGTAGACTGCTTTATGTTGACCATGCAAACGTTGATGTTGGGTAATGAGCATTCCGGACTTCAGCTCTGATCGTTTTCTCTGTCATGGTGCATTTCAGCTCAGTCACGCAACTCCCTTCGAATATAACCGTCTCCATTGGATGTTGCATGCAACTTCGCCAGTTCAGGTTCATATCCATCGGAACGTCTCAGGATTGACTTGCTTCCAGAGTTCAAGGCCATATCGGAACAATAAAAATATAAATATAGATGACCTAAGAGGTTAATGCCTGCACGCAGATGATGATGATGCTACTTCGGTTGGCAATGAAATGTTGGTGATATAAACATCAACCTAAAAAATTCGGAGCTTTGTAGGTCCTAATTCTGAGCTACGAAAGACACCAAAGAAATCGACTAAAAGAAAAAACGAACATTTGACTGGTTACCGTGAGAATTATGTGACTCACATGTTTGCAAATGCCTAGAATGAACTTACCATGTAGGAAGAGGAAAGAATTAAGTGTCATACTTCGATCGAAGTCTGAAGTGCAGAATGAAGTGAAAATGTGGCCCGGGAAAGGAAAAATTTAAAGCAGAGCAAATGAAAACTGCGAAAAACATGTAAACGGTTGATCCAAGCGAAACATGCAGTAGAAGATTTTGAAGAAGATTCGACCAGATAAGGAATAGGATAAAAGAAAATAAAACAGAGAGCGAGGTACAAAACGAAAAGAATTTACCATGAAAGGAATGAACAAAGAAGTGCAAAAAGTAAGCAAAAGTGCCAAAAAAAAAACGCGAAACAAGGGAAGCGAAGGAAAAAGATGTACATGAAAGGGCTCAAAAAAGAGAAAAAAAATATATCGAATAAGCCATATAAAACTTCAGAAAAAATACATGAAAATAAAATGAGCTACGCAAAAGAGAGCATAATAATTCAATTATATAAAAACAAAAAGAATTGGAACCTGGCTTAAACAGTTCAAGCAATACGTATGATGAACATTCGTGACGCTACAAATCACATTCTCGTGCCACATTCGAATTCCGTGTGTACAAGTATAAGGATGTTTGGACAACACAGTACCGAGTACACATACGTGACTAGACCCAATAACCGCCAAACCGGTCCTGTGCTTGCCAACAAATTCTACTCACTCATACACATAATAATGAATCAATTTTCTTTTTCTATTCATNATTGAAGGAACCCAGATTCAGAGGCTGACGAGGCTCGAGAAAATGCGAGCTAACAGACTGAAAACCACCTACTACTTTACTTGACAATAAACCGTTGCGAGTACCGGGTGTGTTATCAATGGAGATACTATGGGTAGGCAGAAGGGGCAAACAGATTGGGTTGGAGACAGAAGAGACAGGTTGAATAAAAGAGCAGCAGCATACTTACCACTACCCACCCCACCTGCGCTCGATGCAATGGGCAGCGCGGTCCTGATTATCCTGCGCGGCGACTGATGCAGTATGGAATTATTTGTAGGCGTGTAACTAATGGGGAATAATGGACGGGTACTGCTATGGAGTCCAGCCGCTAAGCAAAAGGACAATTAGGGTTCTCAACCAAATCCTTTGGTTCTGACAAGAACCTGACCGCAAGGCAGCGGGGTACAGCTGAGTGGGCGCCCATCTACTTGGATCAGTTATTCTTCCACTCGTTTTTCCGACTGAGCTGCTAACTCAGATCAACCCCTAACTTGGAGGACCAGGAGACTACTTCGTCCGGCCTCTACCCATTTACCTTCCAGGCATGATTGGATCTTCGGCTTGAGATAAGCCATCCTGTATAGCTCGTTGGATCATGGAAGCACGCAAGCGGTCACACCATGTCTTGGGGTAGTCTCGTTGTGACAGCATGAATCCCATCAAAGTTTAACCACCGAAGACTGAGATTATTGCTTTTCGCCTCTATCGGTTAATGGTGTGAGGACTGCGTTGAAATGATCTGGGTACCCATAAATGATCGGGAATGGGAACCACGAAAGACACAGCTCTGAATAATATGCCGATGGCACCACCATGACATCCAGTTTCCTTCCCAGGGAAGGACGTAAAAAGACAGTTCGTAGTGCTTTTTGCTGTTGCGAGACCTAGTCTCTCCATTTTCTGGATGCCCGGCGACTTCCGGCTTTCCACCGCCGATGTACTCGATAATTTGCTCGTCTGTGGTGGAGATATCGGTTGACCAATAACAAGGAGCTGAGCAAGGTTAGAAGAACCGACCCTGTGGTCAGCGTAGGACTAATCGCAGAGGTATAAATTGTTCTTCGGTCTTGACCTCGATCGATGCTTCTCGCCTTCGTGGTTGGGGCTAGAGAGAGGTGGATTGCTGTTTGTTGCAGACGCTGCGAGATATGGCTCAGAACGGAATTCAATGGCGCGGATGCTGCATAGACTGAATGTACAACTCGTTCCCCTTCAAAATACTGGGGACAGCAGGACCCATAGTGTTTAGGATAAAAACAAAAATAATCCGTTGGTCGTGGTTTTTTAATTACCCCTGTTTTTACTCGACTTTGTGTCAAGTTCTGTTTACATGTTCCTGCTTTAGCACCGTGCATTTTTTCAACCCTGTGTATGGTACATATATACACCAGCATCTGGTCTCTGCTTTGGGTATTCTGTGGTCTACCAACAGAAAGAAATTCCTCAACTGGGGCTTCCGGATATGGTCAGAGATATGTCCGAGGGTCACTGACCATAATTCTTTTATATACTCTTGTTTTCATTCATTGTTTTAGGTAATCAATACTCCTGCAGATATGGTCAGCCGAACCCACCAAAGTGAATTTATTTATACAGTTTCCTGAATATCTGGGCTGATGCAAAAGCAGTTTACAGAGACGTTCCCGAATTTGTCTTTTTAAAATGGCTACACTTATGGCATGAACGTCACCCAAATAATGGAGACACACGTGCATTTTTCCTGCAGACATGAACCAATCATTTGCATCTGTGTGCGGAGTTTCCTAAATATATATTAAAGGAAATACTAGTCGTTCAGAAATTTCCTCTACTTTTTCCATGGTCCATGTATGAAAATTCAGGATGCATGAAGTTAAGCCGTTGTTCTTGAACGTAATTGTCGCCTGTGTGCTATTCACACATTTCCCCCTTTCTTCCTTTTGCAGATGACAATGTCGCACATAAGTTGGTGTTCTGGGCAAAAGTGGCGCGGTTTTCATGCACAGTTGTTTAATTTACTGCTACTCTATCTTGTTTAATTGCTTATTCCTGTTATCTGTTGTGGTGACTGAATTTCATTTTTGGACAACTAACTCCACTGAGAGGTGTTTCGGGTTCACAGATATCCTAGATTGTCTCCCACCGAATGGCCATCAGAAACGGGACCGGACAGAGCGAGGTCGTGCCGTGCTTCCAGAGGCAAGCACCATGAACAGACCACAGTCGACTGGAATGGAATATCTGCAGACCACTATTCTGTTATCCTAGTTTCTTTCGGACTTAAGATTCGCAATAATTCGGATCCCTGAGTGAGTCCGCGGTTGGGTATCTGCATTTTTAGGCAGTTTAAATGGCCGTGAGAAGGTCCTCGTTTTTTTCATCCGCCTTGTTATTTTGGTACGCGAAATTTCTCTATCTGTCTGATTATGCCTCGGTGGTGCATTTTCTAATTTGTATTATATATGCATCGAAAGTAAGCTTGACTTGTGAAGCCGAAGCACGTGAACAGATTTCTTCATCAGTCACAAGTGGTCGACTGATTCAAATAGATCGATGTTCCATACCAGTCGGACCATTACACACTGGTCGGCAGTCTCTTCAGGGGACCTCTGGTAAAATGCACCGGGGTCGTATAATGATCATGCAACTTTGTGCGATTTGCGTAGCGTTTTTGCAAATCTTTATATGGATTCACGTCTTTATCTGTACTCCAACAACAAATGAAGTCAAATTACACAGCCCTCAAAGACACACACTGATGTCATCCGACGAAGTTCTACATTACAAAAATGCCCGATGGGAAGCACTGAATAGTCTGGACGGAAGAATGTTTAAAGCAGGCACACGTTTGGGATGTGAATCACCCCTATTATCCAATAAACCATTTCGTCATTCGACATCCGACCGAAATTCGGTGTTTACGGGGACAGAACTATTCAATTATCCGAAGAATGTTGATGTAGTAAAACAGTTGTGTCTATTCAAACAGGGGATTTCGATTTTAAATAACTCTATAAAAAATCGCAATTTCATGCTCCTTATATCCTCTCCACTAATTTGTGGCCACGGCGAAGAGAAAACGATCGATTTATTGATTCTTATTAAATCCGCATATGAGCACACTAACAGGCGCATGACCATTCGTAAGTTATGGGGAGATGACCAATGTTGGAGTGGTCGGAAGGTGCGTCATGTATTCGTGCTCGGTATCCCCAACAGTCGGAAGGCAGTTAAATTCCCACGTGTCGACAGAGAGATAGAGATATTCGGCGACATCATTCAACAAGAATTTGTTGATAATTATTACAATAACACATACAAAATGCTGTGCTGGCATGTATGGCGGGGATCAAGTGGGCGCGTTTCCTTTGTGGTCCGAGCAAGAGTGGCTCGATGTTTTGTCGATGATGATTTGTTTCGTAAATCCCTTTGGTTTTGTCTTCATTGACTCACTGGATCGCGTTTGAGGCAATTGGTGGTTTGTGAGCTTAGTTCGGTTAGATGCAAGGGTGATTCGAATATAGAATTCGAAATTGAAGCGGTTAACAAACCTTCTATTTATCGTACAGTTATTACCCCCTTTATTGCGCCGGTGCGTTTTTTATGTGGTTCAAAATAGGCTATCAGGATAGTATATGTTGGGTTCAAGTATTAGCGGGTACGGTTACGTTGGATGATTGTTTATAGGTTTCCGTAGGATGTAATAAACTCCTGGTCGTTCCGACATATAAAGAGGATGTACCGTTAGATGAACGATTTGGGATGTTATCGGTACTGACAATCGCTTGCTTTACATGGATCCATCTGCAATGCGCGGAGCAGAAAATGGTTATGTGTATGTGTTACGCCTCGCATGAAATGTGTTACACATACTACCTACGATTGAAGTCCGCAAAGTTCCGCCACTCCGGATTCTACGACAGGTACATTACCAATAGCACAATTTCTCCAACACGTCAGCCGAGGTTTCATGTGCTCGGGTACTGATAGTTGTGATACGACCGTTTCACGTAGTTTGAATCTTGAGTGCGCATGGAAAAAACGTAGAAATCCAAGCGACATACCATCTCTGATATGTGAAGCAGTTCAACTCGGTGCTGGGGACTGTGAGGCATGTTTTGGAAAAACAAAAGCCCCCGCTGCAGGGATCACGTCAGATATTTCATTTGTTCGTAGAGAAGAATATGAATACGGTTCGTTCGCAAACAATAGCACATTAGATGATTATGCAGACAATACTGCTGTCACTTAGTTTAGTTTTATTTATTTCTTATGTTCGTCTCTTGGGTTTGTGAAGTAGAAAGGTTGTTTTAAAAAATTTTTATACGAACTTATTGATATTGGGCTAGATTTATAACTGTCGTTCCGGCTCTTCCCTTTGTTAATTATATTTCGTCTTAATTTAGTCACTTGGAGTCGAACGCTGTGAAATGCACATGTAAGTCCAGACCGTTGAAGTGCGTCTAGACGGACATTAAAACGAGCACACATTTGCAACAGCGAATGTTGTAGTATTTATGGATCAATAAATTGCCAGTATTAACACCTAGGGTTTGATGTCAAATACTGCAAGTTATGGTCCTAAAGTTCGGGGCTGAGGGTCTTAGTGGCAGTCACATTTTCGAGATCAAGCTCACAGAATTTCTACTTCCGTGTCACTCATTGTTTAGTCCTGTTCCTGGTTCAGTTGACATGGCGAAACAATTCAATGCTAAGTACTAAGTTCACAACACTAGTGAATACTATTGAACGGATGCACTGAGAAAGCGGAGAATTATTTGAGTGAGCAGGGACGTTTCACCGAATTTCGCTGGCAAAAACCCAGTTATCCGCAATCGGAGTCACGGAGCAGCATGGTTCCGTTGATGAGGTTCGTGAATCCGAGTGATGTGGTGAGGCAGAAGTACATGACTCACTTTCGGATGCAGGGTGCCCAAAGAACTGTTTCGTTGTGGGTTAATGACACTGATGCACACCGACTCATTGCCTCTCTAGAATGGCCATGGTATCGTGCTGCATTCAAGGGGCGTCACGGTGTGAATCTCTTTGGGGTTCAAATTCTAACTTAGTTTCAAACGATTTTTATTCATTCAATTCGCAACTTATCTCTCCATCTTCATAAATATCTCAACAAGATGGATCAGAGCAAGACGAGAAGACCTTCATGAGTTAATCGTAACGTGTTGTTTTGACCTCACTACTTAAAACCCCCGGGCTAATCGCTCGTTGTTTCCTATCTTCAGCCTCTACATGGGGTTGTACTTGATTTGAACTCATCTTTAACCATTTTAACTTATTTGGACCTACGCCGAAAGTTTTCGCATAAGTTACATGCGACACAGTTGCAACAAATGTCGCAAGTTGACGTGCATTGGCATAGGTGCGTTTTCCTGTTTTGAATAGTCATTGCCTAATTAGCCTCCGGTTGACCGCAAAAGTCGATCAGTTTGATCAGTTTGGTTTTTACAACCCGTATTGCTTTCAACCTGGACGGGAGCAAGACGTTGCTGGACCTCAAAGATCTATTATCAATCTAAGAAGAGGACAATCGTGCTTGGCTATTCAGCAACTCTCAAATGGAACCTTCCTGCAAGATGTCCGATCGCCGGCGAATTGTTGAGTTACCAAAATCCGCTTTCTGTTTGCGAAATATCCGATTGTCCTGTCGAACTTCAAATCAACAGATCCATGCTCACGCTTCGTTCATTTTGCACTCAGGGAATCGTGGACCTGAACCGGATTCGCTGATTTCACTTCGTGGTCGATTAGAGACGGCTTCAAACTCGATCGGCAGGACAGGAATTTCGCGACAGAGCAATAACATGTTATCCGAGGCTGTGCGCGATGATTCCAGCAGGCTAGCTGTGGCAATATACAGAAATCCTTCTGGTCTGGGACCGAAGGTTATTTTATACGCAATCACTCTAATGAACAACTGACTGGATCTTCGTGACCAGCCGTGTCTTTCCTAAGTTATTTCTCGACAACCAAGCATTTTCCAAGAGAGTTCTACCCTTTTTCAATATTTCGAAATTGAGCGTCCATTTAAATATTGCGCGGGACCGCGGCGGCGGGCGAGGTGGTTGAATATTTTTTATATGTTCCGCGAAATGATTCATAAAAGCCCGTTCTGTGATTGGCTAGTCCACACATCGAGTCAAAGGACACCCAACAAATATAAAACGATAGAGTCACTCGAGAATTCTTGGAACTTGTGTCGTGTGCGTTCACCAATAAACGCGCGGCCAGTAGCTTCTGTGTTTCGCCTTCTCTCTTTCGCTAGGCGGGCTGGGCTAGGACTGTTCGTATTTTCGCGCCGCTTATGTTCCGTATGGGATGGTCGCCTCCAACAGTGCGCGAGCCAGGTCTGTGAGTCCATGCGTTGTGCGAAATAAGGTACGAGTCTTGTGTGCGGGCGGAGACTTGGTTATGTGACGCGATACTGTGGTTTGTGTGTAGTGTCAGACACGTGTAGTGTGCAGCTGTGTGCTGGGGGGTGTCGTGCAACTGGAGTGCATGTGTCGCTTGTGCTGGGGTGAGTGGTGTGATAGACCAACAAACTGCACATAACAGACGTTTGCCGTTATAAAATCGACAGTCGCCTTTGGCGCTGTGTGTTGTTAATGTGGCGAAAGTGGTGCAAGTACTTAGTGCGCGAGAATGGATCCGCCGGTTGCGCCTTCTAGAGTTGGTTCTCGTCGGGTATGTTGACTTGAGCGTGCCCACGAAGGTTCGGCCTGCTACTTCAGCAAATTGGCAGCATTCGGACTGGTTGGCCCACGCCTTTATTAGCATGGTCTACTGATTAATTTACTAACGAGCCAGTGCCACGACGATGGAGAATAAACTGCAAAAAACGTATGATTAACAACTCAGGCGTGCAAGGTGCTGTTCTCGTTTACGCGTGATATTCTCTACTTGAATCGGTGAGTTATCATAGCGTCAGGCCTGTCATTGTTTAAGTATCCTGATGATGTTTGCCCTCTCGAACGTTCCGGAACCAAAGATGGAGTTTCCAGAAACGTTCAACATCTACCCTTCGTTTACATTCTCTGAAGGTTGATTGAAGGTGTGATGTAGAGTGTTCTTGTGTTTGTTATGGTTTTGTGGTTTTATGCTTGCTGGTGTTTTCTTGTGTTTCTTGATGCTGTGGTTTCTGTTTGTTGGTTTGGTTCGGGTGTTGTCTTGTTTTTTATTTTTTTGCGTTTAATTCTCCCGAGTCTGTGTTGAAGTCTCAACAATTTTTTTGGGAGTATGTTCCAAATAGTCTGTTCATTCCAGTGCGGGTTTCGGAATCATCCGGAAACGTCTTCCTATTCAATCAAAAAACTTCTTACCAGGTTGATTCTGGGTAAATATCTAGCTCGATAGTTATATTTGAGTAAAATAGAAATGTTTTTGAGATGGTGGTTATAGATCGGTGCACATGAGTTTTCTTGGGTTGGAATTAATTTAATAATTTCTCTAGCGGTGTTTTCATTTTTTATATTAGTGTTGTGAACTTCGTGTTTCATCTTTGTTTTCTCAATGGGGTTGAACAAAGGCATGCTAGCTTCACGCGATGTGGTGTAGATTCATATCGTTTTCGGTTATGTCTCCTATCGTGATTTGTCCCTGTCAGAGTTGCTAGGTGTGAGCGATTAAAAGATAGGATAAGACTTTGTCTACTTCGTCTTGTGCGCGGATGCTATTACTTATTAGCCGTCGGTCTCCCGTAGCATTAGCTAGAATTGGCTTATCTATGGTGATCAGCATTTTTGAGAACTGTAGGAGAATCTCGATTATACGAAATTCTGTTCAGATGCCCTATGCATTTCTGCATCATGACAATCCACTTTACAAAGTACCGCTCTCATATTTTTGCGAATGGAACGCTTTTCGTTCCAGTTTACTCTTTATAGAATGTCAGTAGTCTTTAGGAACTCACTGTTCTTATTTAGCACCACTTTTGACGAACGTGTGACGTGGTTCAATCGAATCCTCGGCAGGTCTTTATCATTTAAGATTTCCATAATTTTACTCACACAAAACACGAGTAGTGAACTGAGTAGTAATCTACCTCTAATTTTTGATCTGTTTTATACCTCAGTTTCACCGAAATGCGACCGGAATTTTTGTACGCGAAAGACTCGTATCACAACAGGCTCAGTACACACATTACCCAATTTTATAGCTATGCGGCATGGATGGCTAGCCAAGCACTCAGCAGGTGTCTTAGTTTTCACTCGGCGTACTCACATTGTATAAACCGGGGATTCATTTTGTTGCTGGCCTTCCGAGTTGAAACGCACTGCAGCGACAGAGGGCGACGGGTGATCGGAGAAATCCGTAGATTGAACAGTTGTGTTTAAGATAACGGACTACTGGTTACAATAGTACGAGACTCTCCAGACTTTCAACAAAGTGATAAACAAGATGAGGAGAGAATTGCAAAACCGCTAGAAAAACGTAAGATGGTTGCCTCCTGCGGACTACCATACAGAAGAGTAACGTCAGAATGAGACCTATCAGGGAAAAACC